>JBBPBX010077923.1:0-16753 GCA_038048925.1 Garcialebias charrua | reverse complement strand
ACTATACAAAGCTTTCATATGCCTAGAAGCAGCAATGCACCAGAATAGTAGTTGGTACCGCACTTATTTTCCAAGCTTCCGTGGTCAAAACGTGCACAGACGGACGGAGGGTCTTTCCGATTCCCCCTCTTTGCTCCGTGACTGGGGACAAAAACAGAAACAGTCATGTAATAGTAATGTGATACCACTAGCAATGATAACAACATGCAACGTACACGTAGTAGTGAGAAAAGCAGCAACCCAGTAAAGCGATGAACTCAGTGACCCAGCTGGGAGCGTTGGTGTGGTACCACAGAGTTTACAGCTCAGGAATCAGGTGATTTTTTTTTTATCTTGTTGAAATTTGATTATCAAATCTGTAACTTTTTATGTTCTTCAGTGTTTTCTGATTTTATTATGACAGCAGTGGTGTTTACTTTGCTCTCCCAGCCTGTTTGTGTGCAGCCGGCCAGCCTCATACCTGTTCAGGATTCTCAGCATGCGCAACACACATTGTTGTGACTGTGAGCTATATGTACTTCAGCAGACAGCTTGCTGCTTTCAGGCGCTGGCGGACACCCGCTGGTCTTTCTGGCAAACAGCGTGGCACAACAGCATGCAACGCTCGCCCCCACCCACAACCCCCTCCTTCTTGCCAGGTGCTAAAAAGACTGTTAGATACAGTTGAGGTCATTCTTAGAAGAAAAAATGGTCGGAAATTAAGGGGCAGAATATCAATTCTCAACAAGGCTGAATACATTTTTTTTTTTTTTGCTCAGGCAAACAAAGAGTTCAGTGACAGCAGCATCAGAGGTATTATGAGCCCAGAGACTGTGCTTAATGTCCTGAAAACCAAACTGCACTTTCAAATGGACGCGTGAAATCACCACTGTCAGTGAACGCATCATTGAGCAAACGGTCTGATTGTTTAAAACTGGATCTCGCTCGCTGATGCTTTTGTCAAGTTTATCAATAAAAAATCACTTTGCAGTTTTTGCACAAATGGGACCCGCAAATACCCCAGCCATATCATTATGACCTAATATTGACTAGGCTCTTCTCATTCACAAAGATCTCTGACCGGTTCAGGTATGGACAGAACAGAAGATCCTTTGGATCCTGTGGGTCTCTCTGGATTGGACTTATTTACCACATGTGAACCAATCCAGTCAGATCTGGGGTGTTTAAATGAATACTTCAGACTCTGTTTTGGTTGAATTGTTGTAACACTCCTAGGCTTTAAAGGTGTTTCTGTAATCTAGATAGAGGTGTGTAATAAAATACCTGTTATACTTGACCTGACACTTAGGTGGGATTGTACCCCTATATTCTTCCAGACTCTCTTCTTGCTTACTTTCCAGTAAATCAATGTGTCAAACTGTATTTGGATGTATCTGAATTGCAGTTTGATCTTCATCTCAATACATATGCTGGGTAGTGAAATGTTATAAACTAATTGGGGACTGCCTAGAAGAGCATCCATCTATTATTATCCATCCTGAAGGGTCTTGCTCTTCTATAAACTTTAATGTGCCCCGAAACCAAAACATGTACCCCCACAAACGTTATTTATATATTAAAACGCCCGGCTCAGCACCGTGACATGTAATATTACTTTTATTGTCGTTTTAATTTACCATGGCAACATAATTTGTGAATAAAGACACCGTTTTTCTCTTTGAAAAGCCTGACACAACTCTTAACAGCATCTAACTGCCAAAGCTCATGAACAGCTTACTGGATATGTTTGAAGCTCACAGAAAGTAATCATCAGATGTATCTCTAGAACAATTTAACGTTTGGAGCCATTTTGATTCAAGATGGCTGCCATAGCTACCTCAAAAAAACACAAAACAAGCCAAGATGGTGTAGTGGCAGGGCTTTCGACTTGGGACCCGAAGGACGCGGGTTCGCGCCCCGGCCACTACACACCTTGGGGTGTCTATGAGTGCACACCTAATTCTCCAGCTCCCTGGGCGCTTTCTGGCTGCTCACTGCACCACCTGGTGGTGGTTGGGTTAAATGCAGAGACGAATTTCGTCTGTGTATGGGAAACATACGCAGATGACAGGAAAATAGACATTATTATTATTATTATTATTACTCGGTCATTGAGATATTGAGCTGACATTTACTATGGTTATAGCTGAGAGCAAGTTATTAATTAATTCATTCAACCTTTATTTAGTCAGGTAAATCTCATTGAGCCTCGAGGGCTCATTTACAAAAGCGACCTGCTACAAACTAAAGAATGATGAACAGCAATGGTAGAATTTCCTTAAACAACAAACAACCGAAGAAAAAAAACGTAGGAGAGAAATAGAAAGTGAAATGCAAAGTATCAAAACTAGCAAAACACCACAAGGTAGATGTACAAAATACATATACATCCTTAATGCAAAGCAAATATCCAAGATGGCCACCTTAGCGAAAAGGAAAAAAAAAACAATAAAGTCAAAAAGTCAAAGTCAACTTTATTGTCAGAACTGCAATATGTACAGGACATACACAGGATTGAAATTGCGTTTCTCTCAGTCCCTCGGTGCAACAGTAACCATTTAAACACTAAAACACTGAAACATTTAATAAACATAAGCATAAAATAGTAAAAGTGTAACACTGTCCTGAGTTTTTGCATAGTAGTATAAAAGTATGAAAATTTACACCAACACTAAAACACTAAACATTTAATGAACATAAGCATAAAATGAAATAATAAAAGTGTAATACTGTCCTGAGTTTTTGCATAGTAGTATAAAAAGTATAAAAAGTATATCTATAAAATAAACTGAAGGTTCTAGCATTGACATTTGCAAAGAGTGGCACAGCAGCATATGAGTTAATGTACACAGTATATGTATGAGGTAGTTGATGTTGGTATAGAGGCAAAGTGGCATATGCAGTAAGGCACATAAGGCACATTGGGCATCCTTAGATAAGGCTAGTCAGAGAATGCTGTATATGTATCAGCAGTAGTGTAGATATAAAAGTAGTGTAAATGTAAACAGTAGTAATAAATGTAAACAGTAGTAATAAATGTAAACAGTATTAATAAATGTAAACAGTGAATGTAAATGGTAAATGGAGCTTATTTATATAGCGCTTTCCAGCCCCCTGTGAGGAGCCCCAAAGCGCTTTACAATACCAGCCATCCACCCATTCATTCACACATTCATACACCGGTAGTGGTAGCCTGCCTTGCAAGGCGCCATCCAGACCTACCGGGAGCAACTTGGGGTTAAGTGTCTTGCCCAGGGACACAACGACACATGGTGGGTGGATGCGGGATTCGAACCTCCAACCTTCCGATCGGGGGTCGACTGCCATTACCACTGTGCCACAGCCGCCCCAGTATGACTATAGGCAGTAATGTAATACAAACATTAGTGCAAATATGAGAAGTAGTGCAAACTGAATGAGCACATGACCGAGAGTTTAGTGAATAACCCGTTTGATGACACAGTGTCCAGTGTTAAAATCTTTGTGTTGTGTGGTGATGTGTGAGACTCTGCTATTTTAAAAGATACATGACAGCAATAAACAACACATTCTGAATTCAAATGTAAAAATTCAAGATAGCCAACAAAATCAGTTTCAAATGAATTTAATTCAGTCATTTTTAGAGCTTTTCGGCTAAAATTTGGTATATTTGTAGCTGAGCACAATTCCTAAAGGCTCTGATTGCAAATCAAAAATCAAAGATGGCCAACTGAGCCATAAATGAAAAATACCATCAATCATCAATTTTTAGAGATTTTAAGCTGAAATTTGGTGTGGTAGTAGATGAGAACAATGTCCAATAAATAGTGAAATCAAATAAAAAAATCCAAGATGGCCACCAAATTTGGTGTGGTTGTAGCTGAGAATGTTCCCCTCACAGACTGAATCCAAATTAAAAATCCAAGATGTCCACCATAGCTTAAATGAAAAAAAAGATAGATTTTTTTTTTGCTATATTGAGCTGAAATTTGGCATAGTGATATCTAAGGGTGAACCCCAACACAGCACTGTCAAATCAAAATTTTAAAATAGCTGCAACGTGGCAGTCCCCCTCAAAGTTTCTCCAGGAACTTTCTAGTTGAATGTTGTAAACCAAAACCAGTTAACCAGTTTGCTTCACAATGATGTAGTTGTATACCGTATTCGTCGGCGTATAAGTCGCACCGGAGTATAAGTCGCACCAACCTAATTATGCCCAATTAAATGGAAAAATCAACGTATAAGTCGCATCGGCCTATAAGTCGCACCGGCCTATAGGTCGCACCTCACGTGAACTGGTGTTTTGCCCAAAATGGACTGGCTGCCAAATTGTTTGGAAGGACTTTTGACAAGATTATCACATAAAAACTACAGTATTTTGTTTGATGTGTCTTAGTTGAACTTTTCATTAATAAATGAACATAATTTTTGTATATTTTGTGTCTTTCATCATTTATCTTTAAAGATAAACACATAAAAATATATTTTTATTAGCTGACATTACAGTAAAAAACGTGTCTCAGTTTAAAATGATGACAGAAACAGATACTGTATTTATTTTATGGTTTTTATTTATTTATTCAAAACCATTGAAGTCTTCATCTTCTGTGTCACTGCACCATTTTTGGACCAGGCAGATGTCAACAGTGTAGGTACTATAAAGGGTTTCTTAGCGCCCATAGCATTTTTGGAGTTTTTGACCAAAGTCAAATTCTGACCAAAATATTGGAAAAATCGACGTATAAGTCGCAGGGCTTAGAAATGTAGGCAAAAAGGTGCGACTTATACGCCGGAGAATATGGTAATAGCTTTATGATGTATCATACTTTTCGCTGTATAAGTCACACCTTTTTGCATAAATTTGCATGCCCTGCGACCTATACGGCAAAGTGACTTATTTGTGTATTTTCCCATATTTATAACGCAGTTTTTGGCTGAGATCAGACAATTTCATTCATTCTGACATGGAAAATATTGAACACTACCATTTTCAGTTTGTAGATGGCTCTCGGGTGATACGGCAAGCCAAGTGTCTCCAATAATAGGTAAAAGTGGCTATTAATGAGACACTTGGCTTGCCATACAAGACACCTTCGTCTCACTCCGGAACTCCGGGAGCAAACGTCAAATCAGCTGCATTTTGCCGCGCCGCCCAGGGAGAATGAAGCTTATTTGACCATTAAAGTGCATTTACTAAGTAAAAGTTCAACTGAGACACACCTTTACTATAATGTTGAACAAACATTCCATTGCCTCTAAAAACTGCCATCATTAGGCCTCTTCTGAAAAAATCTAATTTGGATCCCGACATTTTTTCTAATTACCGCCCAATTTCCCACCTCCCATTTCTGTCCAAAGTGCTGGAGAAAGCAGTTGCTGCTCAGCTGCAGGAACACCTACAACAACACTCTCTGTATGAGAAATTCCAGTCTGGATTCAGAGCAGCTCACAGTACTGAGACTGCACTGCTGAGAGTAACAAATGATGTCCTCATGGCTGCTGACACTGGTTCTCCCTCCATCCTTGTCCTCCTTGACCTCACTGCAGCCTTCGACACTGTGGACCATAATATCCTCCTCCACCGTCTTCATGTGGAGGTCGGTCTCTGTGACATTGTCCTGGACTGGTTCAGATCTTTCCTCTCCGATAGGCTGGAATGTGTTAGCCTTGGCAATGCCACTTCCCAGACAGTCGGTGTCTCCTGTGGTGTCCCTCAGGGGTCAGTTCTGGGGCCCCTGCTGTTTTCCCTCTACATGCTGCCTTTAGGTCAAATTATCAATCAGTTCAACATTTCTTTTCACTGCTATGCCGACGACACACAGCTTTACATCAGGACTGGAACATCATCATCATCCCTATCTCCGTCTTCACTCACTGTTCTCTCTGCCTGCCTGGAGGAAATAAAGGCATGGATGAATCAGAATTTTCTTCAATTAAACTGCTCGAAGACTGAGGCCATATTGATTGGCACCCCTCACCAGATACAAACATCAACTTTAACAACAATCTCCTTCTCTGGTCAAGACATCCCCCTCTCCACCTCTGTTACAAATCTTGGAATAAAAATGGACTCTCATCTTACATTTGAAAATCACATTAAGCATCTGTTTAAAACCTGCTTCTTCCATCTTCGAAACATCTCCAGACTTCGCCCATCTCTGACTTTTCCTGATGCTGAGAAACTCGTCCATGCCTTTGTCTCCTCCAGGCTCGACTACTGCAACTCCCTGTTTATTGGTATCCCTGGCAAAAACCTTCAGAAACTTCAATACATTCAAAACAGTGCAGCTAGGATTCTGTTGAGAGTTCGTAAATTTGAACATATTACACCCATTCTCCATAACCTCCATTGGCTTCCTGTCACCTACAGAATTCAATACAAAACTGCTCTCATTACCCATCAATGCTTGCACGGCACTTCACCTGACTATCTAAAGGACATTCTTGCACCATATTCATCCACCCGGTCTCTACGATCACAGAACAGTAATTTCCTTTATATTCCTCGGACCAAATTGAGGACCATGGGAGACCGAGCATTCTGTGTGGCTGCCCCCCGCCTGTGGAACTCCCTCCCTGATGACCTGAGAGCTCCACAGTCACTGGTTGACTTTAAAAGCAGCATAAAGACCTTTCTTTTTAAGCAAGCCTATTCTGCCTCCACATGATTTTATCTTTGATCTTAGCTGATATCATTATTGATTTTACTTGATTTTATTGATTTTACTTGTTTTATTTTATTTATTTTTTAAGCAAGCCTAATCTGCATCCACATGATTTTATCTTGATCTTAGTCGATATTATTATTGATTTTATTTGATTTTATCACTTGTTTTATTTTGATCTTTGCTTTATTACAATTTGTAGCACTTTGAGATTTTTATTAATGAAAAGTGCATTATAAATGGAATTCATTATTATTATTATTATTAAACAAAAGCGCTTTGGGGCCCCTCATCAGGGGCTGGAAAGCGCTATATAAATAAGCTCCATTTACCATTTACCATTACAAACAATTGTTTTTAGCTGGTTATCTTGTTAAATTTTGAAGAAATGCACAGCAAGTCATCCCTTTGCGCGCTCCCGCAGCTGCAAATCGTCTTTTAAAAATGCAGCTGATTTGACCGTCAAAGTGCGTTTATTAAGCAAAAATTAGATTGAGACACATCTTAGCTATAATTTCAAGCAAATACATTTTTTTTAAAAGTCTTAATCTTGTTAAATTCTTGTTTAAGTCCTCCCATGCTCTCTCCTGCAGCCGCCATTTGGCAGCCAATCGATTTTTGGCACAACACCGGCCCACATTTCCGGGTTGTCAGCGGTGACGCAAAATAGATGAGACGTATACGTATTTATGTTATTTTTTCCACTTTATTAGACATTTCTGAACTGATGCGACTGATGCAGCGTAGCAACATATATATGTTTTTTACACTTTATTAGACATTTTTGGACTGATGCGACCTATACAGCAGTGCGATGTGTATGGAAGAAAGTATGGTAGTTTATTTATGATTATGTCTAAATTTGGTTACAGATATTTCAAAATGAAGTGTGTTCTATTCAAACATGCTTCTTTTTGTATTCTAAAGGCAGGAGTAGCAGCTCAGAATAAAACTTGCTTCAGGTTGGTTTAGTCTTCAGTTCTTGAAAATTTCAGTCCTCTCCAGATTTAAAAGTTTTTCAAACATTAATCTCTCTTGGATTTTTGTGTATTCAAAGTGGTGTTGTTCAATAATTCTGTCTTTTTGCAGCTCTCTCCACATTTTCTTCAGACTTTGGCTTTTTCACGTATTTACTGTCTCATGCCAGACTATGGCAGCTTTTTGTAAGTAGAGGACAAGTGGAGCACCACTGAAAGCTTTAAACCAGCAGCTTCGGATGTTGTCAGTCCATTCAATGGGCGTTATCAGTTGTTATCATCCCCATATATGGCAGCAAACTGTCCAATCTACCTCCTAGCAGGTTTAAATGAACGTTATTTGCGTTATTATTGCTGTGAGTAGGCAGCGTGTTGCAGTGAACCCGGAAGTGTTTGTTTTTTGCTTTTTTCAGCTTATATAGCAGTTTTCCTAAACCTAACCGTACACCTGACCCAGAGGACCAACCCTAAACCTAACCCCCTTACCCTTGTGCCTAAACCTAACCAAGAGCCTAAACCTAACCAAGAGCCTAAACGTAAAGATAGACCCTTTACTCTAAACTTTAACACGTAGCTAGCTAAAGACGGAGCCTGCTGTCACCGCTACCAACAGTGATAACATACCTTTAAACCTACTAGGAGGTACAGGAGGGGCAGTCTGACCGCTACATATGGGGATGATAATAACTGATAACGACCATTTAATGGTTGATAACGTTCTAAGAGGGTGCTTAAACACCATCTACAGCACATGAACAGCGTCTGAAAGACATTTGTTATGCCAATATTTTAGCTAATGGCTCTTGGGAGTCATCTTGTTGGTGCTGAAATACTTTGTGTGAAACTGAAATCTCTTCAGTCTTTTTCTTGAATTACAATTTAAAGAAATGACAGATGACTAAAGACTTCAGATGAGACTGTAGATGTTAAAGAAAATGAACTTCTAGGATGAATAATTTAATTTAAACATGGCTCTGTAAAGATTCCTGGTTTAGACGTCAATACTGCTTGTAAGGAAGGGAAAGAAAGCAGAAAGATACGATTGGAGATAAAATGCACAAACACAGCACATACTTAGAGCAGATTATGCAGCTAGTCGTGTATTGATGAGGCCTTTTTCCAGTGAACATCTGCCTACTTTACACGAGCGCCGTCACCGCACACTGCGTGGCATCTGGCGCTGAAGGTTTCTGTTAGCTGGAAGGCTGGTTGCTCATCTGCACAGCTTTCCGGAATCTGACAGGCGAACTTGGAGACACAAGCCGCTGTGCTCCACAGGTGGACACAGAGAGGTTTGTCAGGGCCTGGGGGCTACGTCGTAATCACCCCCACCCACCACAGCAAGCCTTACATGCTCCTTATATCTCTCTCCCTGCATGGGGCTAGCAGAATAGATCAGTCTTGGCCACTGTTTACTGCTGTCCTGCTGCTGACAGAGTTGATGTGTGATGCTGGAGTGGTCTGTTTATACAGCTGTGGAGTGTGTGTGTGTGTGTGTGTGTGTGGGGGGGGGGGGTGTCGCATGGTCAGAGCCGCCTGTGGGAATGCAGAATGCATCCATGGGCTTAACCACACACCTTTCAGGAGTACCCACAAAGCTGCAGTAAAACACACATGAAACAATACAGAAAATGTATTTTAGCACCTCAGACATGATTCGCTTGTTATGTTTATAATTTAACTTATCACGTTAAAAAGCAAGTCATAAAACTGCCTTTATTTAATTTTAGTCATCAAACTTGCTTGTGTCTGAAGTAAATGGAAAACTGTGTGCACAAGTTAAAAGTAATTCAGGCACATAATGCAATTTTAAAGACATGAAAGACTTTGTCAAATTTGTTTTCTTACCTTTATAAAATATTTTAAAGCAAGACTATAATTTAAAATGAATGGCCACAGTAAAATGAATTATTTGATCTCATTATTATCAGATGCTTAGTTTCTTTTTATTTATTTAATTGTATTTTGTAAAGGTAGCTACCATAAAAGCACTTCAGTCCAAAACTAATTACCCCAGTGGGACAATGCAAATCGTGTTGATGAAGGCACACAAAAACATCATTTTTAGATTTTTAGAATGGGATTAGTTTTGAACACATTGCTGTATAAATGATTTATCCTGCATTCCCACTAAATACTGCTTTTGAAATATGCCAAATATGAGTGTTATTGAACTGACACTACTCAGACAGTACAGGTATTCCCCGATTTACGAACGAGTTCCGTTCCTGCGGTCGTTCGTAACACGAAAATCGCCGTAAGTCGGAAAACACACGAGCCGCCACTTATACACGTACATGTACGGTAATGTACAGTTACCAAGTTACCAAGCACTTTGCCTATCCTAACACAGTACCCTACATAATTATCACAAAACACATACTGTACAGTCCATTTAGAGACAAAAAAATAATAATTTCTTACTTTGAGCATGTCAAGCCTGTCTTCGTCTTTTAGCATGTTAGCTCGCTGCACGTCCGAGCTCTGCAGCTTCGTGCTGCTCCACGCGGTCCAAACTGTTTACAGGAAGGACTGTTAGCATGTTAACGCCTGACATTTGGAGCCATAATGAAAGGAAAAAGAGTTAATAACTTACTGGAACCGTTTCTCTGCGGTGTCCATCCAAAAAGGCTGCGCCGCGTTAGCTGATGTTAGCCCCGCCAATAGCTGTGCCCGTTAGCATGTTATCTCGTTGCGCCTCCGGACCAGCTCGCTGTCTGCTGCTTCACGCGGTCTACAGCGTCGTTTTCCTTCGTCCATCCGTCCCTCCGCAAAACCGCCGTTCAGCTCCCAGCTCTGATCGGACACGGTCCGTCCGAAGCCGGCTGTGAGGCCGGAGCTAACCGAAGCTAACAGCAAAATGGCGGACACGGCGGCAGTGCAGAAAAGTGGCGGAAACTGACGAAAACTGCGCAAATAGGCTTAAAAATTATAATTATAAAATAATAATAATGATACTTTATTTATAAAGCCATTTAAAACAACCACAACTGCAACAAAGTGCTGTACGCATGAAATCAAGAACAATTAAACACATTAAAAATATATATGTATTTTTTCGTATTTTTATTAATATGATGCGTTCGTAAAGACGGAATGCCGTAAGTCGAGACCGCCATAAGTCGGGGATCACCATTACATTTTAAAAGGTTTTTGTTCTTGTTGTTTCCCATCTTTTTCTTCTTGTGTTGACATTTTGTTATGTCTGCTCTATGTCCTCTTTACTGTTTCTGGTGTATTTCCGTGTCAGTGTCACAGCGCCACACAGGCTTGGCATAGTTACTGCATCATTTGTGTCAATCTCTGTGTTTCCGTGTGGATGAAAACATTTGGAAACGGTGCCATGTTTAAAAGAAAACAGATTGTTTTGGAAAAACAGTGTTCCTGTATGGACGTGGCCTAAAGGGATTCATAACTAATGCCTGAAACAATTCATACAAAACCTTATAAAACATTAAGTAGACAAACTTTACCAAAGATGACAACTTCTTTGGCTTCAGCAACAAAACAACTCAGTTTTATACATTTACAAGTCTGTGCCTTATAGTCAGAAGAACAACGGATAATTAGTTCAGCATTTCCCGCTACGACGCAAATAGAGCACGAGAGTTTAATAAGCAATGTTTACAATTCTGCTGCAAACTGTTTGAAGTTCAACCTGATTCATAATCACACACATTCACCTGAAGTCTTCTGTCTGAGGATGGAGCTGTTCCTTCAGCGTCTTGTTGTTTTGTTTCGGATTACAGTTTTGAGATTATGAGCGGGAGAGCTGCTAGGCGTTTGGCTCAAGTAAAGCTTGCCTCTAATTCGTAGAGGAGCTCGTAAACATGTGTCCCTGAGTAACATTATTGTTTCATCAGTCTTCTCTCTGTAACACGGTTGGGATTCTTCCCTGGAACGAAACAGCACTGCACAAGTTAAAGCATTACATTTACATTTGGGCTGACCGCAAACTCGCACAATTCGCCTTCGACATAAGAGCAACAATTTAACTTTGGTTGAACTAGCCATCCTAATTGGACATAATTAATTTGAAGCTCTGACAAACAGTTACAGATGATTACTAATCTATTGCAAATAAATTTGAGCTCATATTTCAGTTTAAATGAAATGCAACAGAAGAAGCCTCTGCTTCAAGCTGATTTGCATTACCTACATGTATGTATGTGCAGCGTTTGCCGATTGATAACTGTGCTGTCCGGTTTACCATACCATATCATACCATTTTATTTATAAAGCACTTTAAACAGGAACAAGTCCACACAAAGTGTTGGACAAACAAACACGCAACAGGCAACACAGACAATGAAGTACAACACGAAAAACATAAAAACATTGCAGATCATAAATAAAACGGTAAAACGATAAAACGATCTGAGGTGCTAAAACGGTTTAGTGCAGTTTCCATCAGCCTGCAGTGATTCAGCTCTAAAAGCAAAGGTCAGTGATGATATCAAGCTGTTTGGGGGCTTTTTTTCTTCCTGCAATGAGTAAGCAAAGAGAACAATCATACCACTTTTTTTTGTATCTTTACTCTGATTACTGTTTATCCCTTTACCTAATTACAGTTTTTAAACAAACCAGTACTGTATGAAAATAAACTGTACTATATTCATAGAAATTAATGCTTGACTTACTTAATTTAGTTGTCATTCAGTTCTGCTAAACTTGTTTGTTTGAAATATAAGAAGTTCAAATTATTTGAAGCTTTGGCACTAGATTCAAAACAGTTGTCTCCCAAAAACACGAGGAATTCATTAAAGAGCGGCTCACCCCACTGTGAAACGGTAGCTCCGCCCCCAAGACGAAATTCAAAAAAATGCATCAAAGTGGGAGTGTCAACAGACACCGCCTAAAGGAGGGGGAGGCGGGTGGGGGTTGAGCGAGGAGGTGTGGCCAGGACGAGAGACCGTTATTGTTTCTGAATGTTAAAATTGCATTAGTAATAAACAACAAGCAACTCATTGGCGGCTGAGCCTCTATAGGAAAGCTTTTTAATGTTTTTTTATCTTTTTCTTTTTATATACATATATGGATCTTACATTGTGTCTGAAATAAAGAAACTACTACTACTACAACAACAAAGAATAATTATGTACTCACCCGATCTATCCGAAACAAAAGGCGTAAAAAAAAAAGAAGAAAATAATACAAGATATACCATGACCGGGGTTTGAACCTGGGTCTGTCGGATCCCAAACCCGCACCTACACCACTGCCCTATCGTGGCATTTATGCATTACTTGTCCATCGCAATATAAGAAAACAAATACAACCAAATAGTTTTGATGTAGTGAAAAGTATTCCTAAAATAAATAAGTTAAAATATACAAATAACTATTGCCATTCCGAAAACTATAGTATACTTCTTTGCAGTACTTTTCCGGAGTGCAATGTACCACTTCCATATAAGGTATGAACTGTAGCGAGGACCTTCCATCTCTGCAGGGGATTGGCTCTGCTTGAACCACTTTCATGACGACAGACTGCGAAAACACGTCACAGTGCGAATCGTAGACCAATCAGAAAATTAAGGTGTAATTCACCAGTTCAACCCATAGGACTACCGTAAACACGTTTTTAGACCAAATATTGCCAATTTAAACAAATACGCACAAATATATGAAAATTAACACAGACATAGTGCTATAACACATTTTAAACACATTCTGTCACGTTCAGCGGCCCCGCTGACCCTTTAGGCCCCGCTGACCCATTAGGCCCCACTGACCCTTTAGGTCCCGCTGACCCATTAGGCCCCGCTGACCCTTTAGGCCCCGCTGACCCTTTAGGCCCCGCTGACCCATTAGGCCCCGCTGACCCATTAGGCCCCGCTGACCCTTAGGCCCCGCTGACCCTTTAGGCCCCGCTGACCCTTTAGGCCCCGCTAACCCTTTAGGCCCCGCTGACCCTTTAGGCCCCGCTGACCCTTTAGCCTGACCTTTCCCCTTTAGCCTGACCCGCTCCCTTTAGCCTGACCCAGCCTGACCCTCTCCCTTAGCCTGACCCTGACTCCCTTCTGTCTGTCATAGTTTTTGCCCCTTCTGTCCACCCTCTCCCTTTAGCCTGACCCTCTCCCTTAGCCTGACCCTTCCTATTTGTTCATCCCAGTAAGTTCATCCCAGTAATGCTTGTCACCCTCCTCTGCTCCTGTCTTCTGACCCTTCCTATTTAGTTCCTGCTCCTGTCTCTGCTCCTGTCTTCTGACCCTTCCTATTTGTTCATCCCAGTAATGCCTGTCACCCTCCTCTGCTTAGTTCATCCCAGTAATGCCTGTCACCCTCCTCTGCTTAGTTCATCTGCACCATGCTTATGTTCTTTGTTTCTGTCCTTTCCTCAGTCTTCCTCCTCAGTCATGTCTCACAGCCACTCCTGTCAGTCAACTGTTCACCACGCCCCTTCTACCTCAGCCTAGCAATCAGTTTCATTCCTTCCACCTTTGTTTCTGTCCTTTCCTCAGTCTTCCTCCTCAGTCATGTCTCACAGCCACTCCTGTCAGTCAACTGTTCACCACGCCCCTTCTACCTCAGCCTAGCAATCAGTTTCATTCCTTCCACCTGTTTCCTTCCACCTGTGCAGCTCAGCATTTAAGCTCCTGCCAGCCACTGCAGTTTGCTCAGTCATTGTTGTTGAATCTTTGGTTCCAGCTCTGGTCACAGACATCACGGTCCTCTGTTTTTGCCTGCCTGCCTAAAGTCTTTGTTTGAAAGTTTTGCCGCCACGCCGGCTTTTGTTTTTGTGTTGTTTAAAAATAAATAAGTTTTATTTTTGAAATACATCTCCTGCTTCGATCATCTTGCCTGCTTTTTGGGTTCACACCTAAACGGATCGTGACAGAATGACTGAGCCAACTGAACCCAATGGTAAGATGATCACCTTGTTTGAGTTTTTTGTCCGTGAGGCTGAGAAGACTGCCCGGAGGGAGAGAGAGGAGGAGAGGAGTGACCTGTTCAGGGGAACCCGCTTGGCTGTGAAGCCCGTTTCCTCCTGTCCACCTCAGTGGCTTCATGAGGAACCTTCAGAGGAGGAACCAGACACTGACGAGGAGTACTGGTTCCCCTCTGCTCCAAGCTCAAGCCACCGAGGACAGAAGGGTCGACGACGGTCTCGGCTCGGCTCTCGCTCTCAGGAGGAGCATTGGCAGGCCTATGTGGAGGCGAGGTACCTGCGTTCGCCCAGCTATGAGGAGGTCCAGACGGTCGCTCCTCACACCTGCCTACCTGAGGGGGTCACTACACCAACCCTCTTGACTCCTCCACCACCTGCTGTAGCTTTGGCTCCTCCACCTCCCACCTGTCCGACTTCTCGCCGCCGCAGAAGGAAAGGTCGGCGTGGGACCCAAACCGTCTCTCTGTCTGAGTCACCCATCCCTGCTCCTGAGGCTCCTCAGACCTCGACGTTGCCCGCTGCCGCCGCAGGGGCTTCACAGACCTTCATGCTGCCCGCTGCCGCCGCAGGGGCTTCACAGACCTTCATGCCGCCCGCTGCCGCCGCAGGGGCTTCACAGACCTTCATGCCGCCCGCTGCCGCCGCAGGGGCTTCACAGACCTTCATGCCGCCCGCTGCCGCCGCAGGGGCTTCACAGACCTTCATGCCGCCCGCTGCCGCCGCAGGGGCTTCACAGACCTTCATGCCGCCCGCTGCCGCCGCAGGGGCTTCACAGACCTTCATGCCGCCCGCTGCCGCCGCAGGGGCTTCACAGACCTTCATGCCGCCCGCTGCCGCCGCAGGGGCTTCACAGACCTTCATGCCGCCCGCTGCCGCCGCAGGGGCTCCACAGACCTTCATGCCGCCCGCTGCCGCCGCAGGGGCTTCACAGACCTTCATGCCGCCCGCTGCCGCCGCAGGGGCTCCACAGACCTCCATGACGCCCGCTGCCGCCGCAGGGGCTCCACAGACCTCCATGACGCCCGCTGCCGCCGCAGGGGCTCCACAGACCTCCATGACGCCCGCTGCCGCCGCAGGGGCTCCACAGACCTCCATGACGCCCGCTGCCGCCGCAGGGGCTCCACAGACCTCCATGACGCCCGCTGCCGCCGCAGGGGCTCCACAGACCTCCATGACGCCCGCTGCCGCCGCAGGGGCTCCACAGACCTCCATGACGCCCGCTGCCGCCGCAGGGGCTCCACAGACCTCCATGACGCCCGCTGCCGCCGCAGGGGCTCCACAGACCTCCATGACGCCCGCTGCCGCCGCAGGGGCTCCACAGACCTCCATGCTGCCCGCTGCCACCGCAGGGGCTCCACAGACCTCCATGACGCCCGCTGCCGCCGCAGGGGCTCCACAGACCTCTATATCGCCCGACTCACCGCCTGCCGGGCTCCTCACCCCAGCTCCAGACCAGCGACTTTGTTTTAATAAACCAAACCTTGTTACGGTTATTAACCTCTGCCAGAGACGATCCAAGTCCAGACAACATTGACCTTATGCTTTCTGTTGCAGAGAGCTTTATGTGTTCTCAGCCTGCTATGGCTCAGCTTCCCGTATACAAGGGGTTTTTGAGCAGGATGAGGGCTCTAAGACCTGCCGAAGCAAACCCTCAGCCTGCGGCCACGGGTCTCCGGCCTGACACAGTTGTTCCACAGCTCTTCACGTCGGCTGCTGAAGAGGAGGTTCCACAGCTCTTCACGTCGGCTGCTCCACAGCTCTTCACGTCGGCTGCTCCACAGCTCTTCACGTCGGCTGCTCCACAGCTCTTCACGTCGGCTGCTCCACAGCTCTTCACGTCGGCTGCTCCACAGCTCTTCACGTCGGCTGCTCCACAGCTCTTCACGTCGGCTGCTCCACAGCTGTTCACGTCGGCTGCTCCACAGCTCTTCACTTCGGCTGCTCCACAGCTCTTCACGTCGGCTGCTGAGGAGGAGGTTCCACAGCTCTTCACGTCGGCTGCTGAGGAGGAGGTCCCACAGCTCTGTGCCATGGGTTCTGATCCTGTCATTGAGGCCTCATCGTTGGCGCCCAACCATGTATCGGCTGCGGCAGGACTCCCATCTGGCTCAGCAGCTGCCAGCACCGCCCCTTCTGGCTCAGCAGCTGCCAGCACCGCCCCTTCTGGCTCAGCAGCTGCTAGCACCGCCCCTTCTGGCTCAGCAGCTGCCAGCACCGCCCCTTCTGGCTCAGCAGCTGCCAGCACCGCCCTTCTGGCTCAGC
>JBBPBX010077920.1:0-16754 GCA_038048925.1 Garcialebias charrua | reverse complement strand
TAACATACATACATACATACATACATACATACATACATACATACATACATACATACATACATACATACATACATACATACATACATACATACATACATACATACATACATACATACATACATACATACATACATACATACATACATACATACATACATACATACATACATACATACATACATACATACATACATACATACATACATACATACATACATACATACATACATACATACATACATACATACATACATACATACATACATACATACATACATACATACATACATACATACATACATACATACATACATACATACATACATACATACATACATACATACATACATACATACATACATACATACATACATACATACATACATACATACATACATACATACATACATACATACATACATACATACATACATACATACATACATACATACATACATACATACATACATACATACATACATACATACATACATACATACATACATACATACATACATACATACATACATACATACATACATACATACATACATACATACATACATACATACATACATACATACATACATACATACATACATACATACATACATACATACATACATACATACATACATACATACATACATACATACATACATACATACATACATACATACATACATACATACATACATACATACATACATACATACATACATACATACATACATACATACATACATACATACATACATACATACATACATACATACATACATACATACATACATACATACATACATACATACATACATACATACATACATACATACATACATACATACATACATACATACATACATACATACATACATACATACATACATACATACATACATACATACATACATACATACATACATACATACATACATACATACATACATACATACATACATACATACATACATACATACATACATACATACATACATACATACATACATACATACATACATACATACATACATACATACATACATACATACATACATACATACATACATACATACATACATACATACATACATACATACATACATACATACATACATACATACATACATACATACATACATACATACATACATACATACATACATACATACATACATACATACATACATACATACATACATACATACATACATACATACATACATACATACATACATACATACATACATACATACATACATACATACATACATACATACATACATACATACATACATACATACATACATACATACATACATACATACATACATACATACATACATACATACATACATACATACATACATACATACATACATACATACATACATACATACATACATACATACATACATACATACATACATACATACATACATACATACATACATACATACATACATACATACATACATACATACATACATACATACATACATACATACATACATACATACATACATACATACATACATACATACATACATACATACATACATACATACATACATACATACATACATACATACATACATACATACATACATACATACATACATACATACATACATACATACATACATACATACATACATACATACATACATACATACATACATACATACATACATACATACATACATACATACATACATACATACATACATACATACATACATACATACATACATACATACATACATACATACATACATACATACATACATACATACATACATACATACATACATACATACATACATACATACATACATACATACATACATACATACATACATACATACATACATACATACATACATACATACATACATACATACATACATACATACATACATACATACATACATACATACATACATACATACATACATACATACATACATACATACATACATACATACATACATACATACATACATACATACATACATACATACATACATACATACATACATACATACATACATACATACATACATACATACATACATACATACATACATACATACATACATACATACATACATACATACATACATACATACATACATACATACATACATACATACATACATACATACATACATACATACATACCAATGTTCCCTCTAATTTTTCATGTGTCTGGGCATACACACAAGCTCTCTGAGCACACTGAGGACCACTATGAGCAACATCAGGAGTGCGCACTATGGCCACACCTGATATAAATCTGGGATCATAGAAAGTTACATGGCTTATTAAAAGAATCAGAATACAGCAGCAACTTCCATGAGTTTGCTTTTAATATAAGTGATTTGCCCCACTTAAAATGAAAAAACAAAAACATTGCTGTTCATGAGATGCATAGTATGTTATAGGATACAGGACCAGGAACTGTCCCCTTCACATAGTTGATGTGATGCTGCTTACCAGCTTCACAGGCATGAAAATAATTATGAAGTCAGCAGCAGCAGTTCTAATGCAGTAATCTAATAAAGAATCATTTCACAAAGAATTGACATTTATTCTTTATCTTGCAGCTCCCAGCTGAATGCATGCAGCTCAAAAACCTGTTTTATTTAACTACATACTTTATTTTCTTATTTGAATTAGACAGTTTAAACCCTTTAACTTTATTTATTCATGCTCCTCAGAGGGAAAATCAACCTTCTTAATTAAACTCTCAGCCTCAAATAAATATACAGTATCTAATTTAGATTATTTTTATTTTAATGCTTGTAGGATTTTTGTTTAAAATCTCCACATTATTATTTTTATTGACAAAATATTTATTTTACTGTAAGTTTAAAAAAGTGTTTTTTCCTCCATTGGTCTCTGGGTCAACATCTGCAGAGCTCAGAAACTGATGCTTGGATCTGGACCTGCTCCTCTGAACACCTGGCCTCGTTCTGCTCTTCCTCTTCTAACGATCTTCCTCTTCATCACCCCCGCTCTCACTGACTATCGTGCACTGACCTCCATTCAACTTCTGTGTCTTTTTCTTATTTTTCCTGCAGATTTGGTGCTTGACAAAAACTTGGAGCCTCCTTCAGAAAGGAGGGGGGGAGGGGGGTTTATGTGTTCAGCGGTGTGTGTGTGTGTGTGTGCTGCAGCTTCTCGCTGTAACTCGCTTGATATTTGACTTTATTCAGATAAAAGACGTGGTGTGGATTATTGATCATACCTCTGCCTAACAACGTGATTTAAAATCTGTAGTTTTAACACTAATTTAAATTGAGTCGCTGAGATGCAGTCTTTACTGCTGAAATCATTTGACGTACCTGCGCTTTCATTCGCTCCAAAAGGAGGACACATCGTCAGTCAGAGGAGGCGCCGGACACTTGAGCAGGAGGAAAAATCACCTCCTGTTATGGAGACAGAGCGTCACTTGTTTCTACAGTAAAACTATATTTTGTCCCGGTGTGACGAACTCCGCATTGTTTTGACTGAAGCTGCATACACACATGCTTGCTTTCCTAAGACTCGCCTTCCTGTTAGTAATTGGTCAAAACAACGTGAGCTTCAATATGATT
This sequence comes from Garcialebias charrua, assembly GCA_038048925.1. Classification (NCBI taxonomy): domain Eukaryota; kingdom Metazoa; phylum Chordata; class Actinopteri; order Cyprinodontiformes; family Rivulidae; genus Garcialebias; species Garcialebias charrua. The sequence continues at coordinate 13,152 of JBBPBX010077920.1, read as the reverse complement.
GGATGTAATCGCTGTCCATCCATCATTTTAAGTTGAGGCGGACTGACGGGCTCACCAGACCCAATCAGATCCCGCACTTGCGTGGTGCGTTCAAAGTGTATAGGACATACTGCCACATTCAGTTTAATTTGAATGCACGCAAAGATTTTATTGTACACTAAGAATGTGCGGGCAGTGTGCAATTGCGTATGTGCGTAGCTTAGAGGGAACATTGATACATACATACATACATACATACATACATACATACATACATACATACATACATACATACATACATACATACATACATCAGAGTCAGAGTACCTTTATTGACATTGCACAAGTTTGCACCAATACAGCGTGAATATGTACGCACAGTCATCCTGAAGGGGACTACGTGTGTGAAGCTGCTGCTTTTCTTATCAGCGCGGCCTCTCTCATCCGTATCGGGATGAAGGTTACAGGTGTGAAAACAAAAGGGGGAGAACCATGTGGTATTACAAAAAAGATATATCACATTTTGTCTTTCAGGACACCATATGAGACATCAAAAAACTACCAGCAAGCAACAGTTAAAGACCGTGTAAAGTGAAATTAAATTTGTGTTTTTATTTTGTCACACGGCATAAATATGTGTTATTAATCACCCATATAAATCTGACTGATTAAAAACATTGATTTCCTTATAAAATTAAGTCTCAAAAATCATGAAAAAAATTGATTTTGCCTTGCTCTAGAACGCTGGGGGCGTGTCGCACATGGGCGTGATTTCAGCGCTGTACTGCGCCATGTCCAGCCCCCTTCAGAGCTGAGCTGTGTGGGGAGGCATACGGGGGAAGCAGAGCTCCACCTGCTCTGTTTTTATCTGAGTTCTGGCTTCCAGCAGCTCCTTTTTCCAAGAGTTACGCTGTTTTTAGTGCACTAACAACTCTGGTTATGTTTTTAAAGTTGAGGACACATAACTCCGCTGTTATAATCAGCGCTATTTTAGAAGATGAGCGGACTCGCGGTCCGAACCGGTCACATCGCATGCGGGGTCTGATCGACACACACACACACACGCGCGCGCGCGACTGATCGCCTCTCACTCACTCACACACACACACACACGCGCGCGCGCGCGCGACCCGGTCACATGCATGCGGGGTCTGATCGCCTCTCACTCACACACACACACGACGCGCGCGCGCGACCCGGTCACATCGCATGCGGGGTCTGATCGCCACACACACACACACGCGCGCGCGCGACCCGGTCACATGCATGCGGGGTCTGATCGCCACACACACGCGCGCGCGCGGGGGGGGGGGGGCGGAGGTGCGCGGAGGTGCAGGTGGCATGTGGTCGCTCCAGCAGCACGCCAGTACTGGAGGGAGACGGTCGGTAGCGAGTGAACGGCTCCACCGAAGAACGCATTTATAACGGCTGGAGCTGCAGGGGGTGGGGCTTGTGACCGCGTGACGAAACGCGGTCACATTTAAACCACGCCTAAAAAATCCTGAAAGAGAAATGTGTTTATACACAGTTTGATCTATAACTCCAAAATTAATTGAGCTACAATTTTGAGACTTTTTACTCATTTACAAGATTACAATTACGACATTTATAATGTTTATTGAAGAAAATGTTGAAATTCACTTTACACGGTCTTTAAGACAAATCACATTTGCATTTGAGATCGAAACAGTGAGTTAAGTCCATGAGCTCTGTTCAGATTAGCCACAGTTCTGCAGATGGGACCAGCCAGCCTTATCTGTCTGAGAGCACACAGAAAGTTCTCCGGGGAGGGAAGGGGAGTGTTGCGACAGTAGTTTCAGTCCTCAGTTTCTCAGACTCAGGAGAAATTTGTAGTCAGCCTGTTCAAGGCTGCTTGGGAAGTCTGATTATATATAGCATGAGTTATCTTCAGGTCAGGCTCATAGTGTACCTTCCTGTAGCCTTGAGTCCAGATGGGCATCCAAAATCCAATACGTTCCAAATTATGGGAAGCTTTCACCGACCCGAGCTATGAGTCCTCCTCCCCCAGATGTGACCCTCCTGGCCACATACGAGTCCCAAACCTTACCGGTGGTCTGCGGTCCTCAGTGGCCACCTCCACTTTGCGGTTCAACTCATAAAGCAATTGATTCATGGAGGTCACAGCCCGGATCACATTCTCGTTTTGAGAAGGGAGCTTCGACAGGGCGTTGATCGCTGCGCAAGTCTTCCTAATTTTCCAATAGAAGAGAACTCCACACAAGCCGAAAAGCAGAGCACCTGCTATCATTAATCCAATTATGAATAAATCTTCCACATCTTTGACAGACAGAACAGTCAGGCATAACATCTTCCACTCCCCCCAGGAATCCATGATATAGCCGGTTGGATGCGTCTGCGATGGGCAAGCAGGTTCCCCCGGACTTGATCGTTTTGTAGAAAAAAATCTTATCAATAGAGTTGATAGCCCACAAAACCAGATCCATCTTCAATTTGCGTTCGAGCGAGCGAGCACTGAAAAACTGCAGACAAAGACAAAGTAGCCAAGCAGGGAGAGGAAAGTTGTGGAGGAGAGACACGAGCTGCTGCTGCTCCGATCAGTGCGCAGGAGGAAATATACATACTGTACATACATACATACATACATACATACATACATACATACATACATACATACATACATACATACATACATACATACATACATACATACATACATACATACATACATACATACATACATACATACATACATACATACATACATACATACATACATACATACATACATACATACATACATACATACATACATACATACATACATACATACATACATACATACATACATACATACATACATACATACATACATACATACATACATACATACATACATACATACATACATACATACATACATACATACATACATACATACATACATACATACATACATACATACATACATACATACATACATACATACATACATACATACATACATACATACATACATACATACATACATACATACATACATACATACAGCAAACCCTCGACCTACGTCACCCGCGACCTACGGCAACTCAGACTTACGATTTTATCATATTTAATAAAAATATGATAAAAAATATTATTATTATTATTTTTTTTTAATGTTATTAATTTCATGTGTATAGCACTTTGTTGCAGCTGTGGTTGTTTTAAATGGCTTTATAAATAAAGTATAATTATTAATATTTCGTTTTTATTACAATTTGATCGTATTTACGCAACTTCCGGTCGCCATTTTACAATTGTCTACTGCGGTCAATGGAGCTCTAGACGCTCCTGTCAGCTGGCTTTAGAGGACCGTGTGTCCGTTCAGGGTTGCCTCATACGGATAAATTTGCTGGAAACACTCGGTCAACTCTGTGGACGTCTCAGGCCCGGAGGAGCAGCCGCCGATCGCCCCGTGATCGCTCCAACAACGCCGCCCGACATGCTAACGACAGCAGCTAACAGAGCAGCTAACACAGGCGAAGACACCGAGCCGACATGCCGCGGAGGGGCCATCTGCGGCCGGGAGCTCGCCGCAAATGTCCGCCTGGCAGTCGGGGGACACCGAGCTAACGCGGAGATACAAAGCCGACAGCCTTTTTGAATGAACTGACATGCTAACCATTGCTGCTAATGGCGGGGCCTAACCGTAGCTAACGCCGAGCTTGTTTTGGATGGAGGATTATCGCGGAGAAACGGCTTTCAGTAAGTTTTTTTTTTTTCTGGCTCCAAATGTATGAAGTTAAGAAGCTAACAGTCATTCTTTTAAACAGTTTTGACCACGTGTGTGCGTGTGGAGCGTAAGGAAGCTGGGGGAGCTCGCACCCGAGCTGATGCTAAAAGACGAAGGCAGGCTTTGACCAGCTCAAAGTAAGACATTATATTTTTTATTTATTGTACAGTACTGTATTCATTTACTGTACAGTTCTGTGCATGTTCATGGCCTAGTATGTCTGCTTGTTCAGTCTCATGCCATTAAATATGTGTGCGGCGCTCCGTTAGCGGTATAGCCGCGACCTATGTCAGAAACGCGGACCTACGACAGGCAGGTGTTTTTGGTCCGCGAGGTACGACAACATCGACCTAAGTCACACACGTAGGTCCCAATCCCTGACGTAACTCGAGGGCTTCCTGTACATATATACATACATACATACAGGCATGTATAAATAGACCATAAAGCTAATGAAGTTACACAAAAGCCCAACTTAAATTCAAATGCAATAGATGGAACACCTGAAGAGCTGATGCAAGGACAATAACCTTCACATCAATGTAAAGAAGACAAAGGAGATGGCTGTGGACTTCAGAAGGAACAAACACACCCACACCCCACTGAACATAAGAGGATCTGAGGTGGAAGTGCTCTCCAGCTACAAGTATTTGGGTGTAAACATGAATGACAACCTCAGATGGAGCAACAACCCCACTAGCCTGATCAAGAAAGGTCATCAGAGACTCTACTTCCTCAGGCGGCTGAGACGAGCTGGTCTGAGAAGCTCAGTCCTCACCTCCTTCTACAGGTGTGCAGTGGAGAGCATCCTGTGCTCCAGCATCAACATGTGGCATGGAGGCTGCACAGCTGCAGAAAGAAAAGCTCTGCAGAGAGTGGTGAAGGCTGCACAGAAGATGTTGGAGTCAGTCTCCCCACCATCACAGACATCTACACCTCCAGATGCAGGAAGAGGGCCACCTGCATCATGAAGGACCCCACTCACCCAGCACACACACTTTTTGCCCCACTCCCCTCAGGAAGGAGGTTGAGGAGCATTTAAGTGTAGAACCACTAGACTGAGGAACAGCTTCTACCCTGAGGCTGTTAGACTCATGAATATCCATCCATCCATCCATTTCTTCCGCTTATCCGGGGTCGGGTCGCGGGGGTAGCAGCCTAAGTAAGGAGGCCCAGACTTCCCTCTCCCCAGCCACTTGGAGCAGCTCCTCCGGGGGAATCCCAAGGCGTTCCCAGGCCAGCCGAGAAACATAGTCCCTCCAGCGTGTCCTGGGTCTTCCCGGTGGGACATGCCCGGAACACCTCACCAGGGAGGCGTCCAGGAGGCATCCTAACCAGATGCCCGAGCCACCTCAACTGGCTCCTCTCGATGTGGAGAAGCAGCGGCTCTACTCCGAGTCCCTCCCGGATGACTGAGCTTCTCACCCTATCTCTAAGGGAGAGTCCAGACACCCTGCGGAGAAAACTCATTTCAGCCGCTTGTATCCGAGATCTCGTTCTTTCGGTCACAACCCAAAGCTCATGACCATAGATGAGGGTGGGAACGTAGATCGATCGGTAAATTGAGAGCTTTGCCTTTTGACTCAGCTCTCTCTTCACCACGACAGACCGGTACAGCGCCCGCTTCACTGCGGACGCTGCACCTATCCGCCTATCGATCTCACGCTCCAGTTTTCCCTCATTCGTGAACAAGACCCGAGATACTTAAACTCCTCCACTTGGGGCAGGACCTCCTCCCCGACCCGGAGAGGGCATGCTACCCTTTTCCGGCTCAAGACCATGGCCTCGGATTTGGAGGAACTGATCCTCATCCCAGCCGCATCACACTCGGCTGCAAACCGCTCCAGTGAAAGTTGTAGATCACGATCTGATGAAGCCAATAGGACCACATCATCTGCAAAAAACAGAGAAGTGATTCTAAGGTCACCAAAATGGATCCCCTCAACACCTTGGCTGCGCCTAGAAATTCTGTCCATAAAAGTTATGAACAGAATCGGTGACAAAGGGCAACCTTGGCGGAGTCCAACTCTCACTGGAAACGAGCCTGACTTACTGCCGGCAATGCGGACCAAGCTCTGACACCGGTCGTACAGGGACCTAACAGCCCATATCAAAGGGCCTGGTACCCCATACTCCCGGAGTACCCCCCACAGAACCCCCCGAGGGACGCGGTCGAATGCCTTTTCCAAGTCCACAAAGCACATGTAAACTGGTTGGGCAAACTCCCACGCACCCTCCAGGACCCTGCTGAGGGTGTAGAGCTGGTCCAGTGTTCCACGACCAGGACGAAAACCACACTGCTCCTCCTGAATCCGAAGTTTGACTATCCGACGGACCCTCCTCTCCAGAACCCCTGAATAGACCTTACCAGGGAGGCTTAAGAGCGTGATCCCCCTATACTGTAGTTGGAACACACTCTATGGTCCCCCTTTTTGAATAGGGGAACCACTGTCGTGTTATTGAAAGAGTCTACAGGCAAAACGTGTCAACGTGATTTCTTTATTTCAGATCGCCCTGCTTCCAGCTAAAGCCATCAGCCTTACAATCAGCGTCACCTGGCACCCTGAGCCTGGCGCTCCTTTTATGACATCATCACAAGTGGCCATCTGTAGTTTTCCCCCAGGCCTCACATTAACACCACACCACCACCCCAGTCTGCCAATCCAGGGGAACTGCCCCCGATGTCCACGCGATATTGCAGAGTCGCGTAAGCCAACACAACCCCACAACATCCAGAGCCTTAAGGAACTCAGGACGAATCTCATCCACCCCCGGAGCCCTGCCACCGCAGAGCTTTTTAACCACCTCGGTGACCTCAGCACCAGAGATTGGAGAGCCCGACCCAAAGTCCCCAGGCTCCGCTTCCTCAGTGGAAGACGTGCCAGTAGGATTGAGGAGGTCTTCGAAGTACTCCGCCCACCGACTCACAACATCCCGAGTTGAGGTCAACAGCACGCCATCCCCACCATAAATGGTGTTGGTGGCATACTGCTCATGAATATCTAACCAGAATAATCACTGTGAAAAATCACATCACGCTGTTGCTGATCTGTTTCATGTTGCAGCTGATCTGTTTCATGTTGCTGCTGATCTGTTTCATGTTGCTGCTGATCTGTTTTATGTTGCTGCTGATCTGTTTCACATTGCTGCTGATCTGTTTTATGTTGCTGTGTTCATGCGTGCTCGTCTGCTCACACAGACTCATGTTCGTGCTGCTGTTCAGTGTGTTTTTATATTGTTTTTATGCTATTAGTGCTTAATGTATTTTCTTAGTTCATCTCTTTAGATCTTATTACTGTTTTTATTTTACATTTTATTATGGGTTGTAACTGGGACCCTGTATATACAATTTCGTTCCATCACATGTACCACATGTGGTGTGTATGACAAATAAATCTCTCTGACTCTGAATAACACCTGCTCACAAGCAAGAATACTTTCAGTTGTAATCTCAAATGTTTCTGTCTATAAAGAAGAAGTTTAGACCTTTTAAAGCAGAGCTCTTTATAAAGTAAAACAATAATTTCCAGGATACATTTTTATTTAATTGTCATTGCACGATTGTTTCCAGAATTACTGTTGGTATTCCTGGTGTCAGAGAGAAAAATACCATTAGTAACTGGGTAATAACAATGGGGGGAGTGGTGGCACAGAGATTAGAGAAGGTGGGCCTGTAAGGCTGTTGGATCAACTCCCCGGACCGACAACATCAAAATGTTGGTGGAAAAGGTGAAACACCTACCACATCTGGACCCTTGAGCAAGGCCCTTAACCTCCAGCATCTGCTCCCCTGGGTGCCCCAGATGGCAGATCTGTGCTCCACACAGAGGGCTGTGGTAGCATTAGGTGCTGGAGGTTTCTTTCTGTAAAAAGGAAGTTTTTCCTTTCCACTGTTTCCTTTGTGCTTGCTCAGGATGGGAGACTGTGATGAAGTGAATATTCAACTTGTCTGCTGCTTCCTTAGATAGAGAACTTTACTAATTGGCTTTTCTATGTATGTGAATGTGAATGTTCAGTGCCCTGAGACAACTTGTTGTGATTTGGTGCTATATAAATAAACTGAAGTGAATTGAATCAGGGAGGGCATCTGGTTAAAAAAAAAAAACACAATTGCCAAGTCTTTATGCGAGTTACCCCCAATTTACACTACAAGCGTTCCGGCTCCGGTCTGCTCCGGTCCGACCTCCGCAGCAAATACGCACCCATTAAATCAATGAGAGCGTTTACACTGGCTCCGCACGGTGGCGGCGAGCGGCGGAGAGCGGACGGCAGTCCGTCAAAATTAGAAATGTTTCTATTTCTGCCGGACGCCGGAGCTGTGCCGGAGTCAACTTTTAAAGATTACGTCGCACCAACAGGAAAAGGAACGAGCACAACATCCGTATTTACAAAATAAAATCACCACGGGCGGACTAATCCTAGCTCTATACGGATTTATTTGTACAAAAATGCTGTCAAACTGTCAAACTATCATTTATGACTACAATCAAACAGCGAGGCAGTCTCTACTGTTGTTCTCCTTCTTCCACCGAATGAATTGTTTTGTTCTGACTTACTTATTTATCACTTGATTTATCGCGCGATCTCGCAATTCCCGCGCATGCGTCTCGGAGCGGCGCATCCAGGCGGACCGGAGCGGAGCGGAGGTAGTGTAAACTGGACTTGAAACGCTCAGCTGCGACCTGCGGAGCGGAGCCGGAACGCATGTAGTGTAAATTTGGCGTCAGTTTGCTGTGGTGACCCCTGAAGAAGGATCAGCTGAAAGAAAACACAAACAAACAAAACAAAAAAACAGGGTAATAACAAATTGTTCATATCCTTTCCAAAGAACCCCTTTAAAAACTCTGGGCCATCATTTTAAGAATCACAAAAATCAAATGTTTCTAAGATCAGGTTCAGATGTAATGTAGACATTTCGATGTTTAGTGATCCAACTTTCTGCAGCTCACTGTTCATCAGAGCATCCTTTCCAAATGTTTGCACCGTGTATCTAGTTGCTGGAGATTCACATACAGATCATTTTTTAATAAGCAATGTCTGTTTGTACTGAAAAGCTTGATAGATTATCCAATCCATGGTCTGTTGAGCTGGTAACGATTTCATGACTTCACACAGGAAAACCATACAGTTGAAGAAAAGACAAACAGAAGAGCCTTAAGTCAAACAAATTTGAGTTCCTCGTTCCAATTTCCTCTTTTTTCCTAACTCAGTGCAGCTGATGAGCTCCACGTCTTTGCAGGAGTGACTGAGTTTGGAGTTGAATTTGTCACGCCCCTTTAAACATTGTACTTCAGACATAAATTGTCAGAGGATCAAACCATCATGTTATCTGGTTTCCTTAAACTCCTCAAGCCCCGGCCCTTTTTTTCCTCCTCCCAGATGCTGCAAAGCCTCTGCTGTGAATTCTCTATGGCTCGATCTCCTGTAGACATGCAGCATTCCCCGGGCCCATCCTCTGTCGCCTGTGAGATAGTGCAGAACACACAGCGTGCACCACTATTAAGATTCCTTATGTCGTCCAGATAAGGAACATGAGAGGTGCTCCACTTTCTCTCTGGCTGTGTTGTGACAGACTCTGTAATGTACCGGTCTGTGATCTTTGTTTTAACAGAGGATATTTGAACTACTAGAATGGCTTTATCCTATATTTGGCAGACATCTGAAACCTTGTACAGTCAGAAAATGTTACAAAGACACCTTGTTATTTCAGCGTTACAAAGTGAACTTTTGTTTTATTCCTGAATAAAGAGCTCTGTAAGATTGACACAGGTTAATATCAAGTCAAAGTCAAAGTCAACTTTATTGTCAGAACTGCAATATGTACAGGACATACACAGGACCGAAATTGCGTTTCTCTCAGTCCCTCGGTGCAACAGTAACCATCTAAACACTAAACACTAAAACATTTAATAAACATAAGCATAAAATAGTAAAAGTGTAACACTGTCCTGAGTTTTTTCATAATAGTATAAAAGTATGAAAATTTACACCAACACTGAAACACCAAACACCCCTAAAACACCAAACACCCAATGAACATAAGCATAAAATGAAATAATAAAAGTGTAATACTGTCCTGAGTTTTTGCATAGTAGTATAAAAAGTATAAAAAGTATATCTATAAAATAAACTGAAGGTTCTAGCATTGACATTTGCAAAGAGTGGCACAGCAGCATATGAGTTAATGTACACAGTATATGTATGAGGTAGTTGATGTTGGTATAGAGGCAAAGTGGCATATGCAGTGAGGCACATAAGGCACATTTGGCATCCTTAGATAAGGCTAGTCAGAGAATGCTGTATATGTATCTGCAGTAGTGTAGATAAAAGTAGTGTAAATGTAAACAGTAGTAATAAATGTAAAGCAGTAGTAATAAATGTAAACCGTATTAATAAATGTAAACAGTGAATGTAAACAGTAGTATGACTATAGGCAGTAATGTAATACAAACATTAGTGCAAATATGAGAAGTAGTGCAAACTGAATGAGCACAAGTGAATAACCCGTTTGATGACACAGAGTCCAGTGTTAAAAACTTTGTGTTGAGTGGTAATGTGTGAGAAAGTTTTTTGTGTTAAGGCAGTTCAAATGGGAGGGGAGGCAGAGCAGGCAGAGTGTTTAGCATTCTGACTGCCTGATGAACAGAGCTGTCTCTCAGTCTGCTGGTACGAGCCTGGAGACTCCTCAGTCTCCTCCCTGATGGCAGCAGTCTAAAGCGGCTGTGTAGTGGGTGTGTGGGATCACCTGCCATGCAGAGGGCTTTCCGAGTGAGGCGTTTGCTGTGTAAGTCCTGCAGTGAGGGCAAGGAGGTGCCGACGATCTTCTCAGCTGCTCTCACGATGCGCTGGAGGCTCTTGCGGCAGGATGCAGTACATGCACCAAACCACACCGTGATGCAGCTGGTCAGGACACTTTCTATCAGGACACTTTCTAATATCAGGGGCATAAGTCACTAGATGGAAAATGTTTGCATGTATTTTTTATCCCACCTCTGCGTAATCCCTGATTTTTATTATCATGTCTTTACTTGGCACTTGAAACCCTTTGCAAACCCAGTGAATAAAGTCTGTTTACCTGATAAATGGGGGCTGGCCATTTTCAACTGCAATCCTGTGCAGCCCTCAGCTGCACCAGGCGGTCGTTTAATGTGCTCCTGTGGAATTTAGTGTTAGGTCATATTGCTTCAGTAAAACTCCATCAAAGACTTTGTTCTGCCACAAAAAAGTACATTATCAAAATGAGGTCAGCCACACACTTTACATGCAATAAATTACTCTTTACAGAGAGTTACTAAAAGCTGCAGAAAGCCCGATTTATGGCTGTGCTGGATTTATCATCACTTCCAGGCAAATTAATTTTTGGTTTAACTTGCAGCTTCATGGTTCGTGGAGTTTTTCTCAGATAAAAAGGTCTTCCCATTCAAAGTCTTTTGTGCTTTTGTAGATCAATATCTTGGGGCTCATCTACCTGGGGCTGAGCCAGTACTACTCTGTCTTCACCTCTGCAAGACGGGCTCATAAAGGGAATGGGGGTGTTCTTGCAAAGGTAGTCTTAGGGCAGCAGGCTCTTGGAAGAATCTGTCCCATGGCCTAAATTCCTTGGAAGGTAAGCTGCTGCAGACAGGCGTGTTAAAATTTGAGAAGCTTGTTTGTTACTGCCTAGCTTTTGGAAATGGGAGGGCCTCTGCTTCATATGCTCTCCTTTCTTCCAGGCTTCTGTCACGTGGAAATGTGCCAACAGCAGATCTGTATCGGCAGACCCGTCTGTGCATGGGCTCGCTGTTTGTCTTTGTTTAATTCACCCAACCAAACTCTCAGCCCGGATGAGGGATTTATGAGTGTGCTTTGCAGCACTATTGCAAAACAGGATAGTTGTGGTCCTGACAACCCTTTATTCCACAAATGTTGCTGTGAACGATGAAAACATGAGCTCATGCCTCGAGGACAACAGTGCAAATTGTTGGGCATGTGGACAATGTAAACAGCAAAAACAACTTTCAGACAAGTAAGAAGAAGAGAACCAAGAAAGAAAAGTGTGTTACAGACGCAGGTTTTAATGAAATGTCAAGTTCAAATCAGGTTTTCAAGAAGGACTCATATGATTATGGTTGTAGCAGACACAAATGACCACTTTGTCTATGCTGGTTGAACTATCTGGTTGGGGGAAGATGAAGTACGGTATGTCGTGCAGCGTGTTGAACACAAGGCTGTGTGCAGGAGGTGTCGTGTTTCAGTCTTCTGTCGAAGGGGCCATGAGAACCAGGAGAGGTGTCCATCCAGCTCTCAGACTACACACTACATTTCCCAGAATGCCAACTAGCTGTCTAGCCAAAATGTCTCAGTTCTCGTTTGTAACAGCAGACACAGCTGAGACAAACATGAACTGAGACAAACAAACTGCTTCTTTTTACAAAAATATTAAACAGTTTTGTAATTTTCAAATGATTTTTCTACAATTTCCAATTTTCCAACTTCCAACAAACAGCCAAGTTACAGACATTATGTTAAATTAAATAAGTTCTAAGGAAATAGTGATGTTTTTCATTCAGCTTCAGGTTTCTCCATGTGATCAAACTTGAAGAAATTATTTGGAAATTGTTTTACACTGGATGCCCTTTTTTGACACAACCTGGGTTGGAACCTGCAATCTCAAAAGACTGTGGCACTGACCACTGAGCCAGCAGCAGTTTTAAGGCTTCCAGGAGGCATCCTAACCAGATGCCCGAGCCACCTCAACTGGCTCCTCTCGATGTGGAGAAGCAGCGGCTCTACTCCGAGTCTCCCGGATGACCGAGCTTCTCACCCTATCTCTAAGGGAGAGTCCAGACACCCTGCGGAGAAAACTCATTTCAGCCGCTTGTATCCGAGATCTCGTTCTTTCGGTCACAACCCAAAGCTCATGACCATAGATGAGGGTGGGAACGTAGATCGATCGGTAAATTGAGAGCTTTGCCTTTCGACTCAGCTCTCTCTTCACCACGACAGACCGGTACAGCGCCCGCTTCACTGCGGACGCTGCACCTATCCGCCTATCGATCTCACGCTCCAGTTTTCCCTCATTCGTGAACAAGACCCCGAGATACTTAAACTCCTCCACTTGGGGCAGGACCTCCTCCCCGACCTGGAGAGGGCATGCTACCCTTTTCCGGCTCAAGACCATGGCCTCGGATTTGGAGGAACTGATCCTCATCCCGGCCGCATCACACTCGGCTGCAAACCGCTCCAGCGAAAGCTGTAGATCACAACCTGATGAAGCCAATAGGACCACATCATCTGCAAAAAACAGAGAAGCGATTCTAAGGCCACCAAAACGGATCCTCTCAACACCTTGGCTGCACCTAGAAATTCTGTCCATAAAAGTTATGAACAGAATCAGTGACAAAGGGCAACCTTGGCGGAGTCCAACTCTCACTGGAAAT
>JBBPBX010077919.1:0-13067 GCA_038048925.1 Garcialebias charrua | reverse complement strand
CGAAAGGTCACCAGTTCAACTCCCCGAACCGACAACATCAAAATGTGGATGGGAAAGGTGAAGCACCCCCGCCCTCTGCGTAATGTCAGCGTCACTATGTGCTTGTGTGCGAGACTTTTTTCATTACCACATTTTTGACCTTCAAACAGAGGTCAAAAATGTGTTAGGATTTTTTTTGTCTCCAAACCCTGTGTCATTTTTCACCACTTTTATTGTCTGTCCAACAGATCTCACTTGTAAATGAGTCTTCGAGGCTCAGTGTTTGTTTAAATAAAGGTTGAATGAAAATGAAGGGATTTTTGTATTCTGCTCTTCAGTCTCTGACTAATGATTCCTCTAGAACCAGATGGTGATTGTTCTTATCCAGAGGATGCAAAGGTGGAGAAGGAGAGCAAGGAGGTGGTTGAAACACGGTATATGAATTTGATCATCAACTAGTCGTTGGCACATTTGCAGAAAAAATAATCTTCAGTTTTCTGCACAACCCCTTTTGAAACTGTTTTAGTGGTTTCAACAGTGTCATCTTTAATAACTGGAGTTTAAAATAAAATAATTCTATTAAACCGAACCCTTAATTACTGCTGAAGTGCTGATGTCCTTGTTTCACTGTCAGAGACACAGATTGAGAACATGTGAACGATCATGAACGTAGATCAGATGACGACCACCTGCAGTCGCCTTGTGGTTTAGATCTTGCAGACCAGCTGCACAAGTTCACACAGTGTTTACCAAAACCATTTAGAAAGTTCAAAACCAACGATGAAAACATCCAACGTGGACAATGGAGGACACTTGGAAACTGCTGTTTACCACAAACCCACCCACACAGGTTGTGCACATTTCTTGTGGTTTGACTCTCATCAGTTCTGTTCAGTTTATTTCTGTAGCTCCAAGTCACAGCACAAGTCGTCTCAGGGCCATGAACAGAAACATTCACATACATTACAAAACACAATCAGTAAAAGTTATCCATCTGAGGAAGCAGCAGACTGTCTTCAATCTTCACTTCATCACAGTCTCCCATTCTGAGCAAGCACAAAGGAGACAGTGGGAAGGAAAAACTCCCTTTTAACAGGATAAACCTCCAGCAGAACCAGGCACAGGACGAACACCATCTGCTTCGACCGGCTGGGTTTGAGAGGACAGGAAGTAGAAACAGACAAACACAGAATGGCAGGTCCAGGTGAACGTTCTATAGGAGGAAAGATAAAAAACATGTTAAGATAGAAATAATTACAAACAGGAAGAGTAGAGGGGCTGAGGTGGGGTAGAGGCAGGGCAGCAGACATGGGACCAGAAAGTTGCAGTTCAACTTCCCACCATTCCCACATGTTGTGGTGTCTCTGAGCAAGACACCTAATCCCTAACTGCTCCCCGGGCGCTCAATAGCTGCCCACTGCTCCACCTGGATGTATCCCAGGTGCGATGGGTTAAAGGCAGAGAACCAAGTTCGTCTTTGTATGGAAACATACGATGATGACAACATCTAGCAAGCACACTTAGAGCCAGTAAAGACAGCAGCAGAGTGAGGAGATGAGGCCAATTTGTCCTCCAGCAGTCTAAGCCTATAGGAGCAGAACTAAGGGACAGCTCAGAAAACCCAAAACAACACTAACTATAGGATTTATCAAAAAGTAAAGTCTTAATCCCAGTCTTCAAACTGGACAATGTGTCAGCCTCATGGACAGAAACTGGAAGTTGGTTCCACAAGAGAGGAGCCTGAGAACTGAAAGATCTTCCTCCATTCTGCTGCTGGAAACTCTAGGAACCACAAGTAAACCTGCAGTCTGAGAGTGAAGTGCTCTGTTAGTAAAATATGGAACAATAAGATCTGTAATATAAGATGGAGCTAGGTTGTTGAGAGCTTTGTAGGTTAGAAGTAAGATTTTGAATTCAGTTCTGGATTTGACAGGGAGCCAGTGGAGAGAAGCTAAAACTGGAGAGATATGATCTCTCCCAGTAACTCCAGTTAAGACTCTGGCAGCAGCATTTTGGATCAACTGAAGACTTTTTAAAGAAGTATTTGGACACCCAGATAACAAACCATTGCAAGAGAGGACTGGGACAATAATCCAGGCCAGGAATTTGATACCATCCCACGCACACTTTGTACAAAATCAGTTTAGTTTTAACTGATCATAACAAACAAAGGCTAAACTTGTACAACCAGAAGCTACAACACAGGTGCTGGTCCTAAACTGAGAATATCATGAAAAAGTTGATTTATTTCAGTAATTCCGTTCAAAAAGTGAAACTTGTATACTGTATTATATTCATTCATTACACACAGACTGATATATTCCAAATGTTTATTTCTTTTCATGTTGATGATTATAACTGACAACTAATGAAAACCCCAAATTCAGTATCTCAGAAAATTTGAATATTCTGAAAAGTTTCAATATTGAAGACACTTGGTGCCACAGTCTAATCAGCTGATTAACTCAAAACACCTGCAAAGACCTTTAAATGGTCTCAGTCTAGTTTTGTAGGCTACACAACCATGGGGAAGACTGCTGACTTGACACTTGTCCAAAAGACGACCACTGACACCTTGCTCAAGGAGGGCAAGACACAAAAGGTCATTACTAAAGAGGCTGGCTGTTCACAGAGCTCTGTGTCCAAGAACATTAATAGAGGAGAAGGGAAGGAGACTATGTGGCAGAAAAAAGTGTTCAAGCAACAGAGATAACTGGACCCTGGAGAGGATGTTGAAACAAAACCCATTCCAAAATATGAGGGAAATTCACAAAGAGTTGACTGTAGCTGGAGTCAGTGCTTCAAGAACCACCATGCACACACAGACATATGCAAGACAATGGGTTTCAGCTGTCACATTCCTTGTGTCAAGCTCTTGAACAAGAGACAGTGTCAGAAGAGTCTTGCCTGGAATGGCTGCTGAGTGGTCCAAAATTCTGTTCTCTGATGAAAGTACATTTTGGATCTTCATCCCTGAAAGAGTGACCTCTGACCTGGAGATGAGTGTAGACCGCAGAGTCCTGACCTGATGATGTTGATCTTCTGTGCTGGGCCATCCTTTTGGCCAGTGGCTGTTTAGTTTCCCCGATATAAGACTGATCACCCTCCTGACACTGAACAGCATACACAATATTACTCTGTTTGTGCCGGGGGACTGGATCTTTGGGATGAACCAGTCTTTAATGTATTTTGGGGTTTAAAAGCCACTGGGACGTTGTGTTTAGAAAATAAACGTCTCAATGTCTCTGAAACTCCCGCAACATATGGAATGACCACTGGTCTGGGTCTGGGTTCCTTCTTTTCACCTGATGGCTGCTGGAGTCCTGTTTGGGTTTCTTCTCTGCTTTCAGGAAGGCCCAGTTAGGATATCCACATTTCTCTAGAGCCTGTTTTGTGTGTGATTTCTCCTTCTGTCTGGCTCCTGAGTTAGTGGGGACGCTGTCTGCTCTGTGGTACAGAGTCCTGATGACTCCTAACTTGTGCTCCAGAGGGTGATGGGAGTCAAACTGTAAATACTGGTCTGTGTGGGTGGGTTTGCGGTACACCTCAGTTTGCAAATTTCCTCTATCAGAAACTGAGACCTCACAGTCCAAGAAAGCCAACCTGCCATTTTTTACATCTTCTCGTGTGAACTTGATATATTTATCCACAGAGTTGATGTGATCAGTGAAATGTTGGACTTCCTGAGATTTAATTTTAACCCAGGTGTCGTCAACATACCTGAACCAATGACTTGGTGGTCTCCCTGAAAAGGACGTCAAGGCTCTCTTTTCTACCTCCTCCATGTACAGGTTGGCAACAATAGGAGAAACTGGAGACCCCATAGCACACCCATGTTTCTGCCTATAATATTGCTCCCCATATGTGAAGTAGGTTGACTGCAGGCACAGTTTCAAGAGCTGTTGAAACTGTAACTGTGATGGCTACATTTATTTAAATTTGCTTATAAAAAATTATCAAATATTAATAATTTTATATACTAAATAAATGTCACTGGTGGCATTTTACTATTTCTTGATACTGTATTGATCTGGAGAATGAAAACAAAGCCCCTTGCAAGTAACTAGCTCCTATCAGATGTTGTGGACCAGCTGGTTCTAGAGTGAAGCGCGGAGGAACAGGATCATCATTGGTGCCTGTTTCACACTGTTGTGAGCTATTTGCGGATCAGACGAGCAGAGAGTGAAGCGCGGAGGAACAGGATCATCATTGTTTCAGTGCCTATTTCATACAGCTGTGAGCTGTTTGTGGATCAGACGAGCAGAGAGTGAAGCGCAGAGGATCAGGATCATCATTGTTTCGGTGCCTATTTCATACTGCTGTGAGCTGTTTGTGGATCAGACGAGCAGAGAGTGAAGCGCAGAGGATCAGGATCATCATTGTTTCGGTGCCTATTTCATACTGCTGTGAGCTGTTTGTGGATCAGACGAGCAGAGAGTGAAGCGCGGAGGAACAGGATCATCATTGGTGCCTGTTTCACACTGTTGTGAGCTGTTTCTGGATCAGATGAGCAGAGTGTGACGTGTATCGCTGCGGATCAGGAGCTGCGTTGTTGGTGCTGTTCACGCTGTTGTCCCTTCCCTTTACTGACTTGTAACAGGCTACAACCATGCCCTTAATTTCAGGAGGCCTTTCTGGCAGCTCACTCTGCTGTTTGCTACAAATTGCATGTTTCTTTCCGTTGATTCTGGATCCAGCTTGTGTCCACCATGGCCACATCCATTCATATTCTCAAGGAGGCTGGATCCCCCCTCACACAAACTGCAGTTGGGCCTCCACAACGGAATTGTTTGCCCACTTAATTTGTGACGCTTTATGGTCTGAGACTTTTCTGCATCATTCATATTACTGTCATTATTTTCAGTTCTCAGACTACCTGGAATCACTGAATCTTATCAACACATCTGGATCTGCCCATCACTGCAGCTTTCATTGTTTTTGGGTTCTGAATGATCGTGTCTTCATTAATGTTTCACATGGTTCAATTATGGGGGCAAAATGTCACACTGTTAACTCCTGTAATTACACATCAGTGACAAAGAAGTCAGCACGGTGGCACAACTGGTAGAGCTGCTGCCTCTCAGCGAGAAGGTTGCCGGTTCAAATCCCGGTCCGGGGCCTTTCTGGGTGGAGTTTGCATGTTCTCCCCGTGCATGCGTGGGTTTCCTCCGGGTACTCCGGTTTCCTCCCACAGACCAAAAAACATGCTTGTTAGGCTGATTGGTGACTCTAAATTGACCCTAGGTGTGAGTGTGAGAGTGGATGGTTGTTTGGTGTGAGTGAGACAGGTCCCTCTTGTAAATGAGTCCCCGTGACTCAACGAGGCTAGCCTGTATAAATAAAGGTTGAATGAATGAATGAATGAAAAAAGAAGTCAAGTAAATGTCTGATATTAATGTTGTTATTGATCTCAGGGATTCAGCCCAACCCAGGGCCAATCACTAACTACTGTACACCTAATGAGTTTAAAAATATTTCAGGTCTCCGTTTTCTGCATGTAAACGCTCGTAGCCTTCTAAAAAAACTTGATGAACTGAAAATCCTAATCACTTCTTCTGGGGCAGATGTGATCGTTATCTCTGAAACTTGGCTCAAAAATTCTGTTTTGAAAAATGACCTGGCAATCAATGAATTTAAGATCTATCGTTGTGATCGTAATAAAAAGGGAGGTGGAGTCGCTATTTACATCAGAGACTCTTTGGCTGCCAGGATTGCGTCTAAAAAAACAATCGCAAACCAGTTTGAGGCTTTAGCTGTGAACATCAGTTTGAAAGGAGGTCAGCCCTTAACTGTTGTAGGTTGTTATCGTCCCCCCTCCGCAACACCTGAAGCTCTATCCTCCCTGACTGAATTCATAGGAAATTTAAAACACAATGAGATTGTTATGGCAGGAGATTTCAACATTGATTGGAATAAGTCGACCCCCCTCTGTGATAAATTCAAGGAATGTTGCCTATCTCTCAATCTAACACAACTTATCGATTCTCCCACCAGACCAAACAAAAAATGTCCCGAAAAATCTTCCACCTTAGATCTGTTTTTCACAAATGCACCAAAGGGATTTGAAATGTTTCAGTGAACAGTCATTCCTTTGGGATCTATCCCACTTTGACTGGCAACGTATCCTACAAATCAATGATGTGAACACCGCTTGGAACTATTTTCATGATAGTTTCATTTACTTTGTAAACAAACACGCTCCTTTCCGGCAGTTCAGGATAAAGGGCCGTGACAGCCCCTGGTTTACTCCTGAACTAGCTGATCTCCTGCACTGGAGAGATCATCTTTGGGCCGCAGCAAGAAAATCACACTCAGACACTGACTGGTTGAAATTTCGGCAGCTAAGGAATAAATGCACATCTGCCATCAAAGCCGCAAAACGTAACTACTTCTTATCTCAGACCTCCAAAAATCTAAACGATCCTAAAAAATTCTGGAAAACCATTAAATCTCTCTCAGGCACCCCCCAATCATCTGACCTCCCATCACAATTTCTTGTTGACTCTGTTCCTGTGTCAAATAAGCACGAGATCCTGAACTGTTTCAATAAACATTTTGTTGCTTCTAGTTCATTATTTGACACAGTTACAAATGGAAAATCAGCCACTTTATCTAATAATCAAACTTCTACAAATCAAATCCCTCCTACAAGCCAACCATCTGTTAATCACACCTTCTCTTTTTCTCCGTTCTCAGTCAGTGAGGTAAATAAACTGTTAAATGATCTTGATCCTAAAAAATCTGCAGGTCCAGATGAACTTCCACCTTATTTCTTAAGGCTGGCTGCTCATATCATCACAGTCCCTGTGACCCACATCTTTAATCTGTCCATAAGCCAAAACACCATTCCGGATGCTTGGAAAACAGCCTTTGTTCTTCCTTTGCTGAAGGGAGGTGACCCCACCTCACTGAACAATTATCGACCGATCTCTAAACTCTGCATCTTAGCCAAGGTTCTAGAAAAACTGATAAACTCTCAGATCAAAAATTATCTGGACTCATTTAACATCTTACCTCTCCATCAATCTGGTTTCAGGAAAAAACACAGCACAACAACTGCTTCTCTGAAGGTTCTGAATGATGTTGTTGAAGCATTGGATGCTAAGGACTATTGTGCTGCACTTTTCTTAGATCTGTCTAAAGCTTTTGACACTGTGGATCATAACATCCTGTGTCATAAGCTCTCAGAAATCGGTTTCTCTGATCACACCATCGGTTGGTTTTCTAACTATCTTTCCAATCGGAGGCAATGTGTTCAACATAACGGTACTTCTTCCAGCTATTTAACAGTTAAAAATGGTGTACCACAAGGCTCAGTTTTAGGACCCACTCTCTTTACAATCTACATAGCTAATGTAGGTCACTGCATCCCTGATGCATCCTTACATTTCTATGCTGATGATACAGTTGTTTACTGCCGAGCTAAAACAGTAGCTAAGGCTTTCCAGTTACTGCAATCTGCTTTTGACATCATCCAGTCAGATTTGTTCCGTCTCAAACTTGTCCTAAATGCTGATAAAACAAAAGGGATGTTTTTTTCAAATAGGAAGGCGGTTCCAGCAGATCCTCCTCTGATTTTATCTTCAAATGGTGTCCCTATTGAGTTTGTTGATTCCTATAAATATCTGGGTATCCTGATCGATTCACATCTCTCTTTTAAACTCCACGTGGAAAACCTAGTGAAGAAACTGAAAGTTAAACTGGGTTTCTTTTTCAGAAACAAATCATGTCTAACACTGAATGTTAGGAAACGCCTTGTATCTGTGACTTTCCTTCCCTCCATTGATTACGGTGACATTCTCTACATGAATGCTCCTACAAGCACCCTGCGGATGTTGGATGTTGTCTATCATGGTGCACTAAGATTCATAACTGGCTGTGATTATCGTACCCACCACTGCACCCTGTATTCACTGGTTAACTGGACATCATTAACCTCACGCAGACTCTTCCACTGGTACATTTTCATCTTTAAATCACTTCTTGGTCTGCTGCCCTCATACATCTCCTCCTACATGTCTTTGCGTGAGTGCAGCTACAGTGTGCGCTCTCAGGACATGATTACCTGCAGTGTTCCGTCAGTGAGGACTGAACTTGGAAAAAGGGCCTTCTCCTACTCTGCTCCTGCTTCATGGAATATCTTACAAAAAGATCTGAAGCTCTCGACCTTGACTTCTCTAAATGGTTTTCAGAATCTGTTGGAATCCTGGCAAAAACCAATGCAGATTTGTTCCTGTCTTTGATTTTATACGTCTACCTTATGTTTTGCTCGTTTTTTGATACTTTGTTTAAAAAAAAAAAAAAATGTATTTCTTTCTTTTGTTTTTTCTCTTTTTTGTTTTCTATTGTTTATTGTTTGTTTATTGTTTATTGTTTAAGGAAATTCTACCATTGCTGTTCATCGTTCTTTAGTTTTAGCAGGTCGCTTTCGTAAATGAGCCCATGAGGTTCAATAAGATTTACCTGAGTAAATAAAGGTTGGATGAATGAAAAGATGTTGTGGACCAGCTGGTTTTAGATGTTGTGGACCAGCTGGTTCTAGATGTTGTGGACCAGCTGGTTCTGGATGCTGTGGACCAGCTGGTTTTAGATGTTGTGGACCAGCTGGTTCTAGATGTTGTGGACCAGCTGGTTTTAGATGTTGTGGACCAGCTGGTTCTAGATGTTGTGGACCAGCTGGTTCTAGATGTTGTGGACCAGCTGGTTCTAGATGTTGTGGACCAGCTGGTTCTAGATGTTGTGGACCAGCTGGTTCTAGATGTTGTGGACCAGCTGGTTCTAGATGTTGTGGACCAGCTGGTTCTAGATGTTGTGGACCAGCTGGTTCTAGATGTTGTGGACCAGCTGGTTCTAGATGTTGTGGACCAGCTGGTTCTAGATGTTGTGGACCAGCTGGTTCTAGATGTTGTGGACCAGCTGGTTCTAGATGTTGTGGACCAGCTGGTTCTAGATGTTGTGGACCAGCTGGTTTTAGATGTTGTGGACCAGCTGGTTTTAGATGTTGTGGACCAGCTGGTTTTAGATGTTGTGGACCAGCTGGTTCTTGATGTTGTGGACCAGCTGGTTTTAGATGTTGTGGACCAGCTGGTTTTAGATGTTGTGGACCAGCTGGTTCTAGATGCTGTTGACCAGCTGGTTCTAGATGTTGTGGACCAGTTGGTTTTAGATGTTGTGGACCAGCTGGTTCTAGATGTTGTGGACCAGCTGGTTCTAGATGTTGTGGACCAGCTGGTTTTAGATGTTGTGGACCAGCTGGTTCTGGATGTTGTGGACCAGCTGGTTTTAGATGTTGTGGACCAGCTGGTTCTGGATGTGGACCAGCTGGTTCTAGATGTTGTGGACCAGCTGGTTCTAGATGTTGTGGACCAGCTGGTTCTAGATGTTGTGGACCAGCTGGTTTTAGATGTTGTGGACCAGCTGGTTCTAGATGTTGTGGACCAGCTGGTTCTAGATGTTGTGGACCAGCTGGTTCTAGATGTTGTGGACCAGCTGGTTCTAGATGTTGTGGACCAGCTGGTTCTAGATGTTGTGGACCAGCTGGTTCTAGATGTTGTGGACCAGCTGGTTTTAGATGTTGTGGACCAGCTGGTTCTAGATGTTGTGGACCAGCTGGTTTTAGATGTTGTGGACCAGCTGGTTCTTAGATGTTGTGGACCAGCTGGTTTTAGATGTTGTGGACCAGCTGGTTTTAGATGTGGACCAGCTGGTTCTAGATTGTGGACCAGCTGGTTCTAGATGTTGTGGACCAGCTGGTTTTAGATGTTGTGGACCAGCTGGTTCTAGATGTTGTGGACCAGCTGGTTCTAGATGCTGTGGACCAGCTGGTTTTAGATGTTGTGGACCAGCTGGTTCTAGATGTTATGGACCAGCTGGTTTTAGATGTTGTGGACCAGCTGGTTTTAGATGTTGTGGACCAGCTGGTTTTAGATGTTGTGGACCAGCTGGTTCTAGATGTTGTGGACCAGCTGGTTTTAGATGTTGTGGACCAGCTGGTTTTAGATGTTGTGACCAGCTGGTTCTAGATGTTGTGGACCAGCTGGTTTTAGATGTTGTGGACCAGCTGGTTTTAGATGTTGTGGACCAGCTGGTTCTAGATGTTGTGGACCAGCTGGTTTTAGATGTTGTGGACCAGCTGGTTTTAGATGTTGTGGACCAGCTGGTTTTAGATGTTGTGGACCAGCTGGTTTTAGATGTTGTGGACCAGCTGGTTTTAGATGTTGTGGACCAGCTGGTTTTAGATGTTGTGGACCAGCTGGTTTTAGATGTTGTGGACCAGCTGGTTTTAGATGTTGTGGACCAGCTGGTTTTAGATGTTGTGGACCAGCTGGTTTTAGATGTTGTGGACCAGCTGGTTTTAGATGTTGTGGACCAGCTGGTTTTAGATGTTGTGGACCAGCTGGTTTTAGATGTTGTGGACCAGCTGGTTTTAGATGTTGTGGACCAGCTGGTTTTAGATGTTGTGGACCAGCTGGTTTTAGATGTTGTGGACCAGCTGGTTTTAGATGTTGTGGACCAGCTGGTTTTAGATGTTGTGGACCAGCTGGTTTTAGATGTTGTGGACCAGCTGGTTTTAGATGTTGTGGACCAGCTGGTTTTAGATGTTGTGGACCAGCTGGTTTTAGATGTTGTGGACCAGCTGGTTTTAGATGTTGTGGACCAGCTGGTTCTAGATGTTGTGGACCAGCTGGTTCTAGATGTTGTGGACCAGCTGGTTCTAGATGTTGTGGACCAGCTGGTTCTAGATGTTGTGGACCAGCTGGTTCTAGATGTTGTGGACCAGCTGGTTCTAGATGTTGTGGACCAGCTGGTTCTAGATGTTGTGGACCAGCTGGTTCTAGATGCTGTGGACCAGCTGGTTCTAGATGTTGTGGACCAGCTGGTTCTAGATGTTGTGGACCAGCTGGTTCTAGATGTTGTGGACCAGCTGGTTTTAGATGTTGTGGACCAGCTGGTTTTAGATGTTGTGGACCAGCTGGTTCTAGATGCTGTGGACCAGCTGGTTCTAGATGCTGTGGACCAGCTGGTTTTATATGTTGTAGACCAACTGGTTCTGGATGTTGTGGACCAGCTGGTTTTAGATGTTATGGACCAGCTGGTTCTAGATGTTATGGACCAGCTGGTTCTGGATGTTATGGACCAGCTGTTTTTAGATGTTATGGACCAGCTGGTTCTAGATGTTATGGACCAGCTAATTCTAGATGTTATGGACCAGCTGGTTCTAGATGTTATGGACCAGTTGGTTCTAGACGTTATGGACCAGCTGGTTTTAGATGTTATGGACCAGTTGGTTATAGTTGTTATGGACCAAATGGTTCTGGATGCTATGGACCAGCTGGTTTTAGATGTTGTGGACCAGCTGGTTTTAGATGTTATGGACCAGCTGGTTTTAGATGTTGTGGACCAGCTGGTTCTAGATGCTGTGGACCAGCTGGTTCTAGATGCTGTGGACAGCTGGTTTTAGATGTTATGAACAGATGGTTCTAGATGCTATGGACCAGCTGGTTCTGGATGTTGTGGACCAGCTGGTTCTAGATGTTATGGACCAGTTGGTTCTAGATGATATGGACCAGCTGGTTCTAGATGCCATGGACCAGCTGTTTTAGATGTTATGGACCAGATGGTTTTAGATGCTGTGAACCAGCTGGTTCTAGATGCTGTGGACCAGGTGGTTCTGGATGTTGTAGACCAACTGGTTCTGGATGTTGTGGACCAGCTGGTTCTAGATGTTATGGACCAGTTGGTTCTAGATGTTGTGGACCAGCTGGTTCTGGATGCTGTGGACCAGCTGGTTCTAGATGCTGTGGACCAGATGGTTTTAGATGTTATGGACCAACTGGTTCTAGATGTTATGGACCAGTTGGTTCTAGATAGTGTGGACCAGCTGTTTTTAGATGTTGTGGACCAGCTGGTTCTAGATGCTGTGGACCAGGTGGTTTTAGATGTTGTGGACCAGATGGTTCTAGATGTTGTGGACCAGCTGGTTCTAGATGCTGTGGACCAGCTGGTTTTGATGTCAAAGTGATCATGGGTGTTGGGTCTTGGGGACCCCCTTTGACGGGGTCTGTAGTAACTGGAGTCTCTGCTTCCACTACCCTGGCTGGCTACAATGCGGATATCTTTTCCAACCCTGACTACATCAAGACTATGCAGACCTTCCAATGCCTTTTTATTAGGTGCTGGCTTGGGTTGTTCTAGTTGTACTTCTTGGCTCAAGGGTTGCTCATGAGTGGGCAGGGGAGAACGTGGTGGATCATGATTTGGTGAAGAGGAAATTTCTGAGTGGATGTGCAGTATTTCCTCTGCTTTGTCATCTTCCCCATCTGGTGTTTCCCTCAGTTGGATGGCTGCTGATGGCCTGACGTAGAAGGTACCTACAATGTAAAGCATTGAAGTTGATGGAAATAACAATAAGATAACAACATAGAGATGGTACAAAAGTAAGAGTTGAGAGGCAACAAAGACAAAGATGGGGAGACAAACTTAAAAATGCAAGAAACGTTTCTACAATTATTTTGCTTTGTTTTTTGAATGTCCAGAGGACCAGACTTAGCTTTTTTAGATTTTTTCTACCTGGATTATTGAGCATGCATCAGGGTATGGGGAGACAAAACTATTGAAAAGAAGATATACCTGTTGATAAAAACAAGACACCACAGAAGGGAATATTAACACTTTAATCCATGTAGCAATCTGCCACACAAGCAGTAGCAGCATAACTCTCCTCTGGTTCACCACAATTCTGATGGACAAAGTACACCATGTGGTGTTTGTGTAGGTTCTGATAAATGAAGCAGTTACAAATCTGATGTGATATTTGTTTGTTGGATATATTTCAAGTCAGTGTTGATTTTAACTTTAAAATTTTAGCTGTGACAAATCTTCAAGGTCCACACGACACAAATACAAAGGGATAAGACAATAGGCAAAAAAGAAACACGTGTGATCTGATAAGTTGAGTCATTCTGGATCAATAATTCTTCAATGACAAGAATCCTAGCATTTGAACATAGCCCAAGTAAAATATAAATTTGGATAACAAAGGTGCCATTCCACATGTAAGCATTTGCTATGTGAACCTAGCAACATCT
>JBBPBX010077918.1:0-16754 GCA_038048925.1 Garcialebias charrua | reverse complement strand
TGGACCTGAAGGCAACACGACTGCTGCTAGTGAAATAAACTGGACCTGAAGGCAACACGACTGCTGCTCGTGAAATAAACTGGACCTGAAGGCAACACGACTGCTGCTAGTGAAATAAACTGGACCTGAAGGCAACACGACTGCTGCTAGTGAAATAAACTGGACCTGAAGGCAACACGACTGCTGCTAGTGAAATAAACTGGACCTGAAGGCAACACGACTGCTGCTCGTGAAATAAACTGGACCTGAAGGCAACACGACTGCTGCTCGTGAAATAAACTGGACCTGAAGGCAACACGACTGCTGCTAGTGAAATAAACTGGACCTGAAGGCAACACGACTGCTGCTAGTGAAATAAACTGGACCTGAAGGCAACACGACTGCTGCTAGTGAAATAAACTGGACCTGAAGGCAACACGACTGCTGCTCGTGAAATAAACTGGACCTGAAGGCAACACGACTGCTGCTCGTGAAATAAACTGGACCTGAAGGCAACACGACTGCTGCTCGTGAAATAAACTGGACCTGAAGGCAACACGACTGCTGCTCGTGAAATAAACTGGACCTGAAGGCAACACGACTGCTGCTCGTGAAATAAACTGGACCTGAAGGCAACACGACTGCTGCTCATGAAATAAACTGGACCTGAAGGCAACACGACTGCTGCTCGTGAAATAAACTGGACCTGAAGGCAACACGACTGCTGCTCGTGAAATAAACTGGACCTGAAGGCAACACGACTGCTGCTCGTGAAATAAACTGGACCTGAAGGCAACACGACTGCTGCTCGTGAAATAAACTGGACCTGAAGGCAACACGACTGCTGCTCGTGAAATAAACTGGACCTGAAGGCAACACGACTGCTGCTCGTGAAATAAACTGGACCTGAAGGCAACACGACTGCTGCTCATGAAATAAACTGGACCTGAAGGCAACACGACTGCTGCTCGTGAAATAAACTGGACCTGAAGGCAACACGACTGCTGCTCATGAAATAAACTGGACCTGAAGGCAACACGACTGCTGCTCGTGAAATAAACTGGACCTGAAGGCAACACGACTGCTGCTCGTGAAATAAACTGGACCTGAAGGCAACACGACTGCTGCTCATGAAATAAACTGGACCTGAAGGCAACACGACTGCTGCTCGTGAAATAAACTGGACCTGAAGGCAACACGACTGCTGCTCGTGAAATAAACTGGACCTGAAGGCAACACGACTGCTGCTCGTGAAATAAACTGGACCTGAAGGCAACACGACTGCTGCTCATGAAATAAACTGGACCTGAAGGCAACACGACTGCTGCTCGTGAAATAAACTGGACCTGAAGGCAACACGACTGCTGCTCGTGAAATAAACTGGACCTGAAGGCAACACGACTGCTGCTAGTGAAATAAACTGGACCTGAAGGCAACACGACTGCTGCTCGTGAAATAAACTGGACCTGAAGGCAACACGACTGCTGCTCAGTGAAATAAACTGGACCTGAAGGCAACACGACTGCTGCTCGTGAAATAAACTGGACCTGAAGGCAACACGACTGCTGCTAGTGAAATAAACTGGACCTGAAGGCAACACGACTGCTGCTCGTGAAATAAACTGGACCTGAAGGCAACACGACTGCTGCTCGTGAAATAAACTGGACCTGAAGGCAACACGACTGCTGCTCGTGAAATAAACTGGACCTGAAGGCAACACGACTGCTGCTCGTGAAATAAACTGGACCTGAAGGCAACACGACTGCTGCTCGTGAAATAAACTGGACCTGAAGGCAACACGACTGCTGCTCGTGAAATAAACTGGACCTGAAGGCAACACGACTGCTGCTCGTGAAATAAACTGGACCTGAAGGCAACACGACTGCTGCTCGTGAAATAAACTGGACCTGAAGGCAACACGACTGCTGCTCGTGAAATAAACTGGACCTGAAGGCAACACGACTGCTGCTCATGAAATAAACTGGACCTGAAGGCAACACGACTGCTGCTAGTGAAATAAACTGGACCTGAAGGCAACACGACTGCTGCTAGTGAAATAAACTGGACCTGAAGGCAACACGACTGCTGCTCGTGAAATAAACTGGACCTGAAGGCAACACGACTGCTGCTCGTGAAATAAACTGGACCTGAAGGCAACACGACTGCTGCTCGTGAAATAAACTGGACCTGAAGGCAACACGACTGCTGCTAGTGAAATAAACTGGACCTGAAGGCAACACGACTGCTGCTCAGTGAAATAAACTGGACCTGAAGGCAACACGACTGCTGCTAGTGAAATAAACTGGACCTGAAGGCAACACGACTGCTGCTAGTGAAATAAACTGGACCTGAAGGCAACACGACTGCTGCTAGTGAAATAAACTGGACCTGAAGGCAACACGACTGCTGCTCGTGAAATAAACTGGACCTGAAGGCAACACGACTGCTGCTCGTGAAATAAACTGGACCTGAAGGCAACACGACTGCTGCTCATGAAATAAACTGGACCTGAAGGCAACACGACTGCTGCTAGTGAAATAAACTGGACCTGAAGGCAACACGACTGCTGCTAGTGAAATAAACTGGACCTGAAGGCAACACGACTGCTGCTAGTGAAATAAACTGGACCTGAAGGCAACACGACTGCTGCTAGTGAAATAAACTGGACCTGAAGGCAACACGACTGCTGCTAGTGAAATAAACTGGACCTGAAGGCAACACGACTGCTGCTCGTGAAATAAACTGGACCTGAAGGCAACACGACTGCTGCTAGTGAAATAAACTGGACCTGAAGGCAACACGACTGCTGCTCGTGAAATAAACTGGACCTGAAGGCAACACGACTGCTGCTCGTGAAATAAACTGGACCTGAAGGCAACACGACTGCTGCTAGTGAAATAAACTGGACCTGAAGGCAACACGACTGCTGCTAGTGAAATAAACTGGACCTGAAGGCAACACGACTGCTGCTAGTGAAATAAACTGGACCTGAAGGCAACACGACTGCTGCTCGTGAAATAAACTGGACCTGAAGGCAACACGACTGCTGCTAGTGAAATAAACTGGACCTGAAGGCAACACGACTGCTGCTCGTGAAATAAACTGGACCTGAAGGCAACACGACTGCTGCTAGTGAAATAAACTGGACCTGAAGGCAACACGACTGCTGCTCGTGAAATAAACTGGACCTGAAGGCAACACGACTGCTGCTCGTGAAATAAACTGGACCTGAAGGCAACACGACTGCTGCTCATGAAATAAACTGGACCTGAAGGCAACACGACTGCTGCTAGTGAAATAAACTGGACCTGAAGGCAACACGACTGCTGCTCATGAAATAAACTGGACCTGAAGGCAACACGACTGCTGCTCGTGAAATAAACTGGACCTGAAGGCAACACGACTGCTGCTCATGAAATAAACTGGACCTGAAGGCAACACGACTGCTGCTAGTGAAATAAACTGGACCTGAAGGCAACACGACTGCTGCTCATGAAATAAACTGGACCTGAAGGCAACACGACTGCTGCTCGTGAAATAAACTGGACCTGAAGGCAACACGACTGCTGCTAGTGAAATAAACTGGACCTGAAGGCAACACGACTGCTGCTCATGAAATAAACTGGACCTGAAGGCAACACGACTGCTGCTAGTGAAATAAACTGGACCTGAAGGCAACACGACTGCTGCTCATGAAATAAACTGGACCTGAAGGCAACACGACTGCTGCTCGTGAAATAAACTGGACCTGAAGGCAACACGACTGCTGCTCATGAAATAAACTGGACCTGAAGGCAACACGACTGCTGCTAGTGAAATAAACTGGACCTGAAGGCAACACGACTGCTGCTAGTGAAATAAACTGGACCTGAAGGCAACACGACTGCTGCTAGTGAAATAAACTGGACCTGAAGGCAACACGACTGCTGCTCGTGAAATAAACTGGACCTGAAGGCAACACGACTGCTGCTCAGTGAAATAAACTGGACCTGAAGGCAACACGACTGCTGCTCGTGAAATAAACTGGACCTGAAGGCAACACGACTGCTGCTAGTGAAATAAACTGGACCTGAAGGCAACACGACTGCTGCTCGTGAAATAAACTGGACCTGAAGGCAACACGACTGCTGCTCGTGAAATAAACTGGACCTGAAGGCAACACGACTGCTGCTCGTGAAATAAACTGGACCTGAAGGCAACACGACTGCTGCTCAGTGAAATAAACTGGACCTGAAGGCAACACGACTGCTGCTAGTGAAATAAACTGGACCTGAAGGCAACACGACTGCTGCTCGTGAAATAAACTGGACCTGAAGGCAACACGACTGCTGCTCATGAAATAAACTGGACCTGAAGGCAACACGACTGCTGCTAGTGAAATAAACTGGACCTGAAGGCAACACGACTGCTGCTCAGTGAAATAAACTGGACCTGAAGGCAACACGACTGCTGCTCGTGAAATAAACTGGACCTGAAGGCAACACGACTGCTGCTAGTGAAATAAACTGGACCTGAAGGCAACACGACTGCTGCTAGTGAAATAAACTGGACCTGAAGGCAACACGACTGCTGCTAGTGAAATAAACTGGACCTGAAGGCAACACGACTGCTGCTAGTGAAATAAACTGGACCTGAAGGCAACACGACTGCTGCTCAGTGAAATAAACTGGACCTGAAGGCAACACGACTGCTGCTCGTGAAATAAACTGGACCTGAAGGCAACACGACTGCTGCTAGTGAAATAAACTGGACCTGAAGGCAACACGACTGCTGCTAGTGAAATAAACTGGACCTGAAGGCAACACGACTGCTGCTAGTGAAATAAACTGGACCTGAAGGCAACACGACTGCTGCTCGTGAAATAAACTGGACCTGAAGGCAACACGACTGCTGCTCATGAAATAAACTGGACCTGAAGGCAACACGACTGCTGCTCGTGAAATAAACTGGACCTGAAGGCAACACGACTGCTGCTCGTGAAATAAACTGGACCTGAAGGCAACACGACTGCTGCTCATGAAATAAACTGGACCTGAAGGCAACACGACTGCTGCTAGTGAAATAAACTGGACCTGAAGGCAACACGACTGCTGCTCAGTGAAATAAACTGGACCTGAAGGCAACACGACTGCTGCTCGTGAAATAAACTGGACCTGAAGGCAACACGACTGCTGCTAGTGAAATAAACTGGACCTGAAGGCAACACGACTGCTGCTCGTGAAATAAACTGGACCTGAAGGCAACACGACTGCTGCTAGTGAAATAAACTGGACCTGAAGGCAACACGACTGCTGCTCGTGAAATAAACTGGACCTGAAGGCAACACGACTGCTGCTCGTGAAATAAACTGGACCTGAAGGCAACACGACTGCTGCTCGTGAAATAAACTGGACCTGAAGGCAACACGACTGCTGCTCGTGAAATAAACTGGACCTGAAGGCAACACGACTGCTGCTCGTGAAATAAACTGGACCTGAAGGCAACACGACTGCTGCTAGTGAAATAAACTGGACCTGAAGGCAACACGACTGCTGCTCATGAAATAAACTGGACCTGAAGGCAACACGACTGCTGCTAGTGAAATAAACTGGACCTGAAGGCAACACGACTGCTGCTCGTGAAATAAACTGGACCTGAAGGCAACACGACTGCTGCTCGTGAAATAAACTGGACCTGAAGGCAACACGACTGCTGCTAGTGAAATAAACTGGACCTGAAGGCAACACGACTGCTGCTAGTGAAATAAACTGGACCTGAAGGCAACACGACTGCTGCTCGTGAAATAAACTGGACCTGAAGGCAACACGACTGCTGCTCGTGAAATAAACTGGACCTGAAGGCAACACGACTGCTGCTCGTGAAATAAACTGGACCTGAAGGCAACACGACTGCTGCTAGTGAAATAAACTGGACCTGAAGGCAACACGACTGCTGCTCGTGAAATAAACTGGACCTGAAGGCAACACGACTGCTGCTAGTGAAATAAACTGGACCTGAAGGCAACACGACTGCTGCTAGTGAAATAAACTGGACCTGAAGGCAACACGACTGCTGCTAGTGAAATAAACTGGACCTGAAGGCAACACGACTGCTGCTAGTGAAATAAACTGGACCTGAAGGCAACACGACTGCTGCTCGTGAAATAAACTGGACCTGAAGGCAACACGACTGCTGCTCGTGAAATAAACTGGACCTGAAGGCAACACGACTGCTGCTCATGAAATAAACTGGACCTGAAGGCAACACGACTGCTGCTAGTGAAATAAACTGGACCTGAAGGCAACACGACTGCTGCTCGTGAAATAAACTGGACCTGAAGGCAACACGACTGCTGCTAGTGAAATAAACTGGACCTGAAGGCAACACGACTGCTGCTAGTGAAATAAACTGGACCTGAAGGCAACACGACTGCTGCTCGTGAAATAAACTGGACCTGAAGGCAACACGACTGCTGCTCGTGAAATAAACTGGACCTGAAGGCAACACGACTGCTGCTAGTGAAATAAACTGGACCTGAAGGCAACACGACTGCTGCTCGTGAAATAAACTGGACCTGAAGGCAACACGACTGCTGCTCATGAAATAAACTGGACCTGAAGGCAACACGACTGCTGCTCGTGAAATAAACTGGACCTGAAGGCAACACGACTGCTGCTCGTGAAATAAACTGGACCTGAAGGCAACACGACTGCTGCTCATGAAATAAACTGGACCTGAAGGCAACACGACTGCTGCTCGTGAAATAAACTGGACCTGAAGGCAACACGACTGCTGCTCATGAAATAAACTGGACCTGAAGGCAACACGACTGCTGCTCGTGAAATAAACTGGACCTGAAGGCAACACGACTGCTGCTCATGAAATAAACTGGACCTGAAGGCAACACGACTGCTGCTAGTGAAATAAACTGGACCTGAAGGCAACACGACTGCTGCTCATGAAATAAACTGGACCTGAAGGCAACACGACTGCTGCTCGTGAAATAAACTGGACCTGAAGGCAACACGACTGCTGCTAGTGAAATAAACTGGACCTGAAGGCAACACGACTGCTGCTCATGAAATAAACTGGACCTGAAGGCAACACGACTGCTGCTAGTGAAATAAACTGGACCTGAAGGCAACACGACTGCTGCTCATGAAATAAACTGGACCTGAAGGCAACACGACTGCTGCTCGTGAAATAAACTGGACCTGAAGGCAACACGACTGCTGCTCATGAAATAAACTGGACCTGAAGGCAACACGACTGCTGCTAGTGAAATAAACTGGACCTGAAGGCAACACGACTGCTGCTCATGAAATAAACTGGACCTGAAGGCAACACGACTGCTGCTAGTGAAATAAACTGGACCTGAAGGCAACACGACTGCTGCTCGTGAAATAAACTGGACCTGAAGGCAACACGACTGCTGCTCAGTGAAATAAACTGGACCTGAAGGCAACACGACTGCTGCTCGTGAAATAAACTGGACCTGAAGGCAACACGACTGCTGCTAGTGAAATAAACTGGACCTGAAGGCAACACGACTGCTGCTCGTGAAATAAACTGGACCTGAAGGCAACACGACTGCTGCTCGTGAAATAAACTGGACCTGAAGGCAACACGACTGCTGCTCGTGAAATAAACTGGACCTGAAGGCAACACGACTGCTGCTCGTGAAATAAACTGGACCTGAAGGCAACACGACTGCTGCTCGTGAAATAAACTGGACCTGAAGGCAACACGACTGCTGCTCGTGAAATAAACTGGACCTGAAGGCAACACGACTGCTGCTCATGAAATAAACTGGACCTGAAGGCAACACGACTGCTGCTAGTGAAATAAACTGGACCTGAAGGCAACACGACTGCTGCTCAGTGAAATAAACTGGACCTGAAGGCAACACGACTGCTGCTCGTGAAATAAACTGGACCTGAAGGCAACACGACTGCTGCTAGTGAAATAAACTGGACCTGAAGGCAACACGACTGCTGCTAGTGAAATAAACTGGACCTGAAGGCAACACGACTGCTGCTAGTGAAATAAACTGGACCTGAAGGCAACACGACTGCTGCTAGTGAAATAAACTGGACCTGAAGGCAACACGACTGCTGCTAGTGAAATAAACTGGACCTGAAGGCAACACGACTGCTGCTCGTGAAATAAACTGGACCTGAAGGCAACACGACTGCTGCTCAGTGAAATAAACTGGACCTGAAGGCAACACGACTGCTGCTAGTGAAATAAACTGGACCTGAAGGCAACACGACTGCTGCTAGTGAAATAAACTGGACCTGAAGGCAACACGACTGCTGCTCGTGAAATAAACTGGACCTGAAGGCAACACGACTGCTGCTCGTGAAATAAACTGGACCTGAAGGCAACACGACTGCTGCTCAGTGAAATAAACTGGACCTGAAGGCAACACGACTGCTGCTCGTGAAATAAACTGGACCTGAAGGCAACACGACTGCTGCTCATGAAATAAACTGGACCTGAAGGCAACACGACTGCTGCTAGTGAAATAAACTGGACCTGAAGGCAACACGACTGCTGCTCATGAAATAAACTGGACCTGAAGGCAACACGACTGCTGCTCGTGAAATAAACTGGACCTGAAGGCAACACGACTGCTGCTCATGAAATAAACTGGACCTGAAGGCAACACGACTGCTGCTAGTGAAATAAACTGGACCTGAAGGCAACACGACTGCTGCTCATGAAATAAACTGGACCTGAAGGCAACACGACTGCTGCTCGTGAAATAAACTGGACCTGAAGGCAACACGACTGCTGCTAGTGAAATAAACTGGACCTGAAGGCAACACGACTGCTGCTCATGAAATAAACTGGACCTGAAGGCAACACGACTGCTGCTAGTGAAATAAACTGGACCTGAAGGCAACACGACTGCTGCTCATGAAATAAACTGGACCTGAAGGCAACACGACTGCTGCTCGTGAAATAAACTGGACCTGAAGGCAACACGACTGCTGCTCATGAAATAAACTGGACCTGAAGGCAACACGACTGCTGCTAGTGAAATAAACTGGACCTGAAGGCAACACGACTGCTGCTAGTGAAATAAACTGGACCTGAAGGCAACACGACTGCTGCTAGTGAAATAAACTGGACCTGAAGGCAACACGACTGCTGCTCGTGAAATAAACTGGACCTGAAGGCAACACGACTGCTGCTAGTGAAATAAACTGGACCTGAAGGCAACACGACTGCTGCTCGTGAAATAAACTGGACCTGAAGGCAACACGACTGCTGCTAGTGAAATAAACTGGACCTGAAGGCAACACGACTGCTGCTCGTGAAATAAACTGGACCTGAAGGCAACACGACTGCTGCTCGTGAAATAAACTGGACCTGAAGGCAACACGACTGCTGCTCGTGAAATAAACTGGACCTGAAGGCAACACGACTGCTGCTCGTGAAATAAACTGGACCTGAAGGCAACACGACTGCTGCTCGTGAAATAAACTGGACCTGAAGGCAACACGACTGCTGCTAGTGAAATAAACTGGACCTGAAGGCAACACGACTGCTGCTCGTGAAATAAACTGGACCTGAAGGCAACACGACTGCTGCTAGTGAAATAAACTGGACCTGAAGGCAACACGACTGCTGCTCGTGAAATAAACTGGACCTGAAGGCAACACGACTGCTGCTCGTGAAATAAACTGGACCTGAAGGCAACACGACTGCTGCTAGTGAAATAAACTGGACCTGAAGGCAACACGACTGCTGCTAGTGAAATAAACTGGACCTGAAGGCAACACGACTGCTGCTCGTGAAATAAACTGGACCTGAAGGCAACACGACTGCTGCTCGTGAAATAAACTGGACCTGAAGGCAACACGACTGCTGCTCGTGAAATAAACTGGACCTGAAGGCAACACGACTGCTGCTAGTGAAATAAACTGGACCTGAAGGCAACACGACTGCTGCTCAGTGAAATAAACTGGACCTGAAGGCAACACGACTGCTGCTAGTGAAATAAACTGGACCTGAAGGCAACACGACTGCTGCTAGTGAAATAAACTGGACCTGAAGGCAACACGACTGCTGCTAGTGAAATAAACTGGACCTGAAGGCAACACGACTGCTGCTCGTGAAATAAACTGGACCTGAAGGCAACACGACTGCTGCTCGTGAAATAAACTGGACCTGAAGGCAACACGACTGCTGCTCGTGAAATAAACTGGACCTGAAGGCAACACGACTGCTGCTCGTGAAATAAACTGGACCTGAAGGCAACACGACTGCTGCTCGTGAAATAAACTGGACCTGAAGGCAACACGACTGCTGCTCGTGAAATAAACTGGACCTGAAGGCAACACGACTGCTGCTCATGAAATAAACTGGACCTGAAGGCAACACGACTGCTGCTCGTGAAATAAACTGGACCTGAAGGCAACACGACTGCTGCTCGTGAAATAAACTGGACCTGAAGGCAACACGACTGCTGCTAGTGAAATAAACTGGACCTGAAGGCAACACGACTGCTGCTAGTGAAATAAACTGGACCTGAAGGCAACACGACTGCTGCTCGTGAAATAAACTGGACCTGAAGGCAACACGACTGCTGCTCGTGAAATAAACTGGACCTGAAGGCAACACGACTGCTGCTAGTGAAATAAACTGGACCTGAAGGCAACACGACTGCTGCTCGTGAAATAAACTGGACCTGAAGGCAACACGACTGCTGCTCGTGAAATAAACTGGACCTGAAGGCAACACGACTGCTGCTAGTGAAATAAACTGGACCTGAAGGCAACACGACTGCTGCTCGTGAAATAAACTGGACCTGAAGGCAACACGACTGCTGCTCGTGAAATAAACTGGACCTGAAGGCAACACGACTGCTGCTCGTGAAATAAACTGGACCTGAAGGCAACACGACTGCTGCTAGTGAAATAAACTGGACCTGAAGGCAACACGACTGCTGCTCGTGAAATAAACTGGACCTGAAGGCAACACGACTGCTGCTCGTGAAATAAACTGGACCTGAAGGCAACACGACTGCTGCTCGTGAAATAAACTGGACCTGAAGGCAACACGACTGCTGCTCGTGAAATAAACTGGACCTGAAGGCAACACGACTGCTGCTCATGAAATAAACTGGACCTGAAGGCAACACGACTGCTGCTAGTGAAATAAACTGGACCTGAAGGCAACACGACTGCTGCTCATGAAATAAACTGGACCTGAAGGCAACACGACTGCTGCTCGTGAAATAAACTGGACCTGAAGGCAACACGACTGCTGCTCATGAAATAAACTGGACCTGAAGGCAACACGACTGCTGCTAGTGAAATAAACTGGACCTGAAGGCAACACGACTGCTGCTCATGAAATAAACTGGACCTGAAGGCAACACGACTGCTGCTCGTGAAATAAACTGGACCTGAAGGCAACACGACTGCTGCTAGTGAAATAAACTGGACCTGAAGGCAACACGACTGCTGCTCATGAAATAAACTGGACCTGAAGGCAACACGACTGCTGCTAGTGAAATAAACTGGACCTGAAGGCAACACGACTGCTGCTCATGAAATAAACTGGACCTGAAGGCAACACGACTGCTGCTCGTGAAATAAACTGGACCTGAAGGCAACACGACTGCTGCTCATGAAATAAACTGGACCTGAAGGCAACACGACTGCTGCTAGTGAAATAAACTGGACCTGAAGGCAACACGACTGCTGCTAGTGAAATAAACTGGACCTGAAGGCAACACGACTGCTGCTAGTGAAATAAACTGGACCTGAAGGCAACACGACTGCTGCTCGTGAAATAAACTGGACCTGAAGGCAACACGACTGCTGTCGTGAAATAAACTGGACCTGAAGGCAACACGACTGCTGCTCGTGAAATAAACTGGACCTGAAGGCAACACGACTGCTGCTCGTGAAATAAACTGGACCTGAAGGCAACACGACTGCTGCTCGTGAAATAAACTGGACCTGAAGGCAACACGACTGCTGCTCGTGAAATAAACTGGACCTGAAGGCAACACGACTGCTGCTCGTGAAATAAACTGGACCTGAAGGCAACACGACTGCTGCTCGTGAAATAAACTGGACCTGAAGGCAACACGACTGCTGCTAGTGAAATAAACTGGACCTGAAGGCAACACGACTGCTGCTCATGAAATAAACTGGACCTGAAGGCAACACGACTGCTGCTCGTGAAATAAACTGGACCTGAAGGCAACACGACTGCTGCTCGTGAAATAAACTGGACCTGAAGGCAACACGACTGCTGCTCATGAAATAAACTGGACCTGAAGGCAACACGACTGCTGCTAGTGAAATAAACTGGACCTGAAGGCAACACGACTGCTGCTCATGAAATAAACTGGACCTGAAGGCAACACGACTGCTGCTCGTGCAGATGAGCAGCAGGTCAAGCTCGGACCAGTCAGACTGGATCATCTTCTCCAGTAACTCTTCACAGACTTTGAGAAGAAGCTGAGGGGCTGATTTCTTTGTGGAACCTCTGCCTGAACAGATGTGCAACCATCCAGGTGTGTCACAACGTCCATGAGATGTTGTCAAGTGAAACAGGCCCAAGACATCCAGAGCCTGAAACTTGTAACTGATGACCTCAGCCCTGGTTAAAGTTCCAGAGGTGGCAGAGTGTCCATTTTCAACTCCAGTTCCAGATGTGCTGCTGGATGCGTCCCTGTGCCGGACCCGTCCAGAGGACCTGACCTAACGTTTTACATGTTCTACCTGGATCACTGAGCAGCAGCACATGTCCCTGTGTCACTTTTGTGAATGAGTGCCTCATTAATGCATGTGCTCGCTCTGAACGGCGGCTTGAAGGGGTCAAGCTCCGCCTGCTGGACGAGCGAGGGAGGCCAGAGGAGACGCTGCTCTGATGGTGCCTCCAGCCTCACTCCTGCTGGAGACACCAGCTGTTGCACCCGTCACTGGTGGTGTTGTTGGGACTGGGAGTTACTGGCTGTCATTGTGTTTTCAGGTTTTGGTTGTAGGGTTAGTCCTTGGACCTTAGGGCGAGGAGAGCGGCCCGAGTCCCACGGTCAACTGGCTGGTTCAGGCCTTCTCCTTCTTTCTCCTCTCGAGGTTGTAGAGGTTAGAGAAGGCAAGCCTGCGAGATACACGCCACCATTTCAAATCCCATGACTCTTACTAGAAAATGTGTGTATTAAGCAGGGGCGGCCGGCCAATAGGGGGCACTAGGGCGCCGCCCCACTGGAACCTCTGGAGCTCTTCACCATTTTACATAGAAGACTTAAAACATTTTTATAAAAAGGAAAAATAAAATAAAAATATTTTGAAATATATGCATATATGTTTTTTGTTGTGTAGGATAAACATTTTATGAGTATTGATGAGTTATATTGTTTGTTTCAAAAAATGTTTTCTGATTGGTGACGTATTTCCTGTTTTGGGGGCGCATGAATCTTATTTGTTGACTCTCATTATAAGTGGCGCATGCGCAGTTATTCCTCGACGTTACAAAACAATGGGAAGATGCTGGGTGCAGATTTCACTGCCCTGGACACGTCCAACGTGAACTGAACATACAGATCGCATGCTTCCGGTCGTTTATTTATTTATTTAAATAAAAAATCTGGAAAATGAGCCGTGCAGTGACAAGCAGGCTGGCTGCAGGTAAGTTTTAAATCATTGAAAGCCCTTTATCTAATGTCTATTTGCATTCCTGACTTATATGCCTCTCAAATTTTAGATGGCTGTTTGTGAAAAAAGTCTTCAGCTGACTGTTTATTCTAAAAGTGGCAACTGGTGAGTTTTTTTTTCTTTGTTTGTTTGTGGAGTTAGGTTGCCAGCGCAGGTTATTGTACAGTATTGGACTCTGATGGCTACATTTATTTTAATTTGCTTATAAAAAATGATCAAACATTAATAATTTTATATACTAAATGTCACTTGTTTTCTGCAACAAATAAAGTCCAGTTGATCTTGTATTGAACGCCTTTTTGATTTTATCATGTCCTGGACGACTGAGAATCTTCACCAGCAGGTCACTTGTGGTGTTTTACTTTTTTTTTGGCTCTAGTGGCCTTTATTGTAGAGGGAGAGGGCGAATCGGGTAGAGAGAGAAGGGAGAGACACTGCAGAAATAGCTCGTCGGGTCTGGGACGCGAACCCGCGACGCCTGTAGAGAGGCTCAGCCTCAATATGTGCCGCGCACTTATCCCCCACACCAAAGCGGCGGCACATGTTTTACTATTTCTTAACACTGTATTGATCTGGAGAATGAAAACAAAGCCTCTTGCAAGTAGAAATGTAGAAATGTCACTTATTTTCCTTTCTATAATTTATTTATTATTTATTTATTTATATATATTTTTGTTTGTTCTTTGTTGTTTTAGTGAGTCAAATTGGTTCTTCTCATCCTGAGCATTTAATTGTTCTGTTGACCTTGTATTAATCTGCATTTGATTAAAAAAAAACTATTTGAACTTGGGACATTTTTTTTTTCATTTAGGAGAAATAGCCCCCCTGGTGGACATTTCAGGAACCGCCACTGGTATTAAGCAAGCCCCTTAACACCCCCACCCACCCCACACACCCCACCTGTTGCAGAAAATGGTAAAAGTGGTAAAAATGACAGGGTTTAAAACCAGGACAGACCAAATAGAAGACATAGTATATAGTATAGTATGTATAGCTACATATTTCATCCGAATATAAAACATATAATTGTTCAACTGGATCCCATGTCAACAACAGAAGTGTTGCTGCAGTTTCCACAGCCCTGCTCCGTGAGCTGCTTCCTACACCCGGCCTGATCCGTTCTCTCCTGGACCAAACCAGTTCAATGGACCAGTTCAATTCTGTTTATTTCTACAGGTCACAACAGAAGTCATCTCAGGACACTGAACAGAAACAATCACATTAAAAGTAAGTTGATAACGTGATTTATCTGAGGAGCCAGCAACTAAACCAAAGACTCCACTTCCTGTTCCATTAAATCATTTGCAATTCTGATGCATGCGACAGCTGCTGTGACCGTGATGTGTCCAGTGCCAAGGGGGAGACGAGGGGGGAAGGAGGGGACAACTCCAACTGCAGGGAAACAGGTTGGCCCATTATCTTCTGGCCTCGCATGGAACAGGTCCTTCAGAAAATGAATTTTAATGAACGTCCCTCTCAAAAGGCGGAAGAAGAAACAAACTGCCCACAAACCTAAAGAAATCTAACTAAGCATAAAGAAAGTGAAACTTTTTGTTGCCAGATTAAGTTATTTAGTTTACTGCTGAATGCAAAGGCAGAACGTGAACGTACTGTATTTACCCATGGTCGAGTGTGCATGTTCCTTTGTCTGTACTACAGTATTAGCAAAATATCTTCATAATCACTGGAGACATTTTGAATAATCTTTCATGAAGTAATCACTGAAGATCTGATTAACTTCAAGATGTTGCCAAGAGCCAATGTTAGAAAACACAGATATGACTCTCACCCACCAATCTGAGAGAAAATGAGCTCGTTGACATTCACAACACAAGCTCAGAGTTAACAGATCATGGGAGATTATAAGAGGTATTTCAACACCATGTTAGATGTTTTTGGTATTGTCAAGACTGAACTAGAACGGCTCAGATCTCACTGACTGTCCACATCAGGTGATTTTAGTCTCTGACATGAAGGTTCTGGGCCATCTGCAATAAGAAACAACAGGTTTCATTTTCAAGCAACGAGTGACTTCTGGAAAAGTATCCAACTTCTTTTTGACCCCATCACGAGCCCAGAGTGTGGGAGTTCTTGTTTCACGTCTGTCCTGAGGTCACTACAGGGCCAAACTACCGAACCTGCGAACCATCCCCTTGATGAGGACCAAGCCTATGAAAGTCTTCTTCTCTTCAACAGGTCCGTCACGTACCAATGATTGGTGCTTCTAGTCATTTAAAGATCCTGTTGATCCAAGATTACTACCTGTCTTTTGCTGTGAACCTCTTGAGACTTACCTGTTGCTGAACTCCTCTCTGGAAATCCCCTCGTGGCCTCCTCAGCTGTCTTCCTCACCTTCCAGCCACTCGTCCACCAGACATATAGACCCCTTTCACGGATTGCGCAATACCGGAAGCACCGCCATGTTGGAGACACTCGCGCTGTAAACACACAGTAGTTGAAGTCGGAGCTCCGGTTTTATTTCTGATTTGACCATGTTCTCTGTAAAACAAACCTCTGTGAAGAAGACAGAAGCTGCAGGAGACTATGTGGACCAGCTTCAGCCTGCAGCAAAGGAACGTTATTTGGATAAAATACAGATAATTGGCAGCTAAGACCCATACCGGCTGTCCAACATGTCAGAAGATGAGAAGACCTTACCAGCTGTGACCTACGCAGACATTGTGAATTATTTGGTGTTTGGTGATTTATATTTAATTTTTAATTTGTGTGTGTACATATAAATATATTTTGGGTGTGTTTTTAAACACACACTAGCTATGTATTCTTATTGTAAATGTATGTGACTCATCACATCAGTCTGAGGATTGAAGCAAATTTTGTCAAAATGATCTTAGATCCCTGTTTTTTAAGCTACATTTGATCCCTGGATCAACCAGATCTGAGCGGTTCCAGAGAGCAATGCCTTGATTTTCCTTATTAATCCAGACTAAATGTGTAAATGTGTGTTTCAGTTCATCTTATAGAAGCTCTGTGCAGAACTACCTCAATACATATTTTTTAAATAAACATGTGAAGTACAATGATGGCTGACAAGTGTTATTCAAAATTTTCAACTCTTGTACAGTGTTTCAACACAAATTATATAAATAACAG
>JBBPBX010077917.1:6726-16755 GCA_038048925.1 Garcialebias charrua | reverse complement strand
TTTATAGACCTCCCAAACCACATGTTTCATTTAACTCAGAAATACATGACCTCCTCACTTTTTTCTGCACCTCCCCTGTAAAAACTATTTTTCTTGGCGATCTAAATATCCACATGGACAATTCCTCTTCCCCTCTGGCTACAGATTTTAAGTCTCTTTTGGAATCTCTCAACCTCACCCAACATGTGGACGCCCCTACGCACAACAGGGGGCATACTCTGGATTTGGTGATTACAGACACTGTACTTAATAACTTGTCTGTATATGACCTGGGTGTCTCAGACCACAGGGTCATCTCCCTGGAAGTGCCTTCAACTTCGCCTGCTTCTAACCCAAAACGACCTATCCAGTTCCGTGACTATAAAAACATTTCCCCTGATGTTTTGTCTGCTGATCTTCACACCCTGACCGCTGTCAATCACTCATCTGCAGATGACTCTGTGGATTATTACAACCAATCTCTCCAGGAGCTTCTGGACCTACATGCTCCCCTGAAGTCAAGACTGGTGTCTTTCTCCCGTTCAGCCCCCTGGTACACTGATGAGCTGCGCAGGATGAAGGCAACTGGCCGTGCTATTGAGAGACGTGTAAAATCATCTGGTCTCTCTGTGCACAAGCAAGCGTACAAAGAACATCAGAAAGCGTACGCCTATTCGCTTAAAGAAGCACGCTCCAAATATTATTCCAACATCATCAACACCTGCCCTGGAAACTCTAAACAGCTCT
The DNA here is from genome assembly GCA_038048925.1 of Garcialebias charrua. Taxonomy (NCBI): domain Eukaryota; kingdom Metazoa; phylum Chordata; class Actinopteri; order Cyprinodontiformes; family Rivulidae; genus Garcialebias; species Garcialebias charrua. The sequence goes on along the minus strand of JBBPBX010077917.1, from coordinate 16,029 downwards.
TCTCCACAATAACTCATCTGCTTAATCCCATTAAACAAACTCATGAGGACTCTGTTCAAAAATGCAACCTGTTCCTCTCATCATTTAAAAACAAAGTTGACACTATCAGATCTCAGCTCCACAACCTCCCTGATCTTAGTGTACCATCTACCCGTCTGCTTTCTGGGACCCTGAGCAGCTTTGATGAAGTCGTTCAGAGTGAGGTAGAGACCATCCTCAAGAAAATGAAGCCTTCATCCTGCGCCCTGGATCCCTTCCCCTCGTCTCTCATAAAATCCAATCACTCTGCAATAAGCCCATTAATCACACAAATAATAAACAAGTCTCTACAATCTGGTCATGTTCCATTGCCTCTAAAAACTGCCATCATTAGGCCTCTTCTGAAAAAATCTAATTTGGATCCCGACATTTTTTCTAATTACCGCCCAATTTCCCACCTCCCATTTCTGTCCAAAGTGCTGGAGAAAGCAGTTGCTGCTCAGCTGCAGGACCACCTACAACAACACTCCCTGTATGAGAAATTCCAGTCTGGATTCAGAGCAGCTCACAGTACTGAGACTGCACTGCTGAGAGTAACAAATGATGTCCTCATGGCTGCTGACACTGGTTCTCCCTCCATCCTTGTCCTCCTTGACCTCACTGCAGCCTTCGACACTGTGGACCATAATATCCTCCTCCACCGTCTTCATGTGGAGGTCGGTCTCTGTGACATTGTCCTGGACTGGTTCAGATCTTTCCTCTCCGATAGGCTGGAATGTGTTAGCCTTGGCAATGCCACTTCCCAGACAGTCGGTGTCTCCTGTGGTGTCCCTCAGGGGTCAGTTCTGGGGCCCCTGCTGTTTTCCCTCTACATGCTGCCTTTAGGTCAAATTATCAATCAGTTCAACATTTCTTTTCACTGCTATGCCGACGACACACAGCTTTACATCAGGACTGGAACATCATCATCATCCCTATCTCCGTCTTCACTCACTGTTCTCTCTGCCTGCCTGGAGGAAATAAAGGCATGGATGAATCAGAATTTTCTTCAATTAAACTGCTCGAAGACTGAGGCCATATTGATTGGCACCCCTCACCAGATACAAACATCAACTTTAACAACAATCTCCTTCTCTGGTCAAGACATCCCCCTCTCCACCTCTGTTACAAATCTTGGAATAAAAATGGACTCTCATCTTACATTTGAAAATCACATTAAGCATCTGTTTAAAACCTGCTTCTTCCATCTTCGAAACATCTCCAGACTTCGCCCATCTCTGACTTTTCCTGATGCTGAGAAACTCGTCCATGCCTTTGTCTCCTCCAGGCTCGACTACTGCAACTCCCTGTTTATTGGTATCCCTGGCAAAAACCTTCAGAAACTTCAATACATTCAAAACAGTGCAGCAAGGATTCTGTTGAGAGTTCGTAAATTTGAACATATTACACCCATTCTCCATAACCTCCATTGGCTTCCTGTCACCTACAGAATTCAGTACAAAACTGCTCTCATTACCCATCAATGCTTGCACGGCACTTCACCTGACTATCTAAAGGACATTCTTGCACCATATTCATCCACCCGGTCTCTACGATCACAGAACAGTAATTTCCTTCATATTCCTCGGACCAAATTGAGGACCATGGGAGACCGAGCATTCTGTGTGGCTGCCCCCCGCCTGTGGAACTCCCTCCCTGATGACCTGAGAGCTCCACAGTCACTGGTTGACTTTAAAAGCAGCATAAAGACCTTTCTTTTTAAGCAAGCCTATTCTGCCTCCACATGATTTTATCTTTGATCTTAGCTGATATCATTATTGATTTTACTTGATTTTATCACTTGTTTTATTTTATTTATTTTTTAAGCAAGCCTAATCTGCATCCACATGATTTTATCTTTGATCTTAGTCGATATTATTATTGATTTTATTTGATTTTATCACTTGTTTTATTTTGATCTTTGCTTTATTACACTTTGTAGCACTTTGAGATTTTTATTAATGAAAAGTGCATTATAAATGGAATTCATTATTATTATTATTATTATTACTTCTTATCTCAGACCTCCAAAAATCTAAACGATCCTAAAAAATTCTGGAAAACCATCAAATCTCTCTCAGGCACCCCCCAATCATCTGACCTCCCATCACAATTTCTTGTTGACTCTGTTCCTGTGTCAAATAAGCACGAGATCCTGAACTGTTTCAATAAACATTTTGTTGCTTCTAGTTCATTATTTGACACAGTTACAAATGGAAAATCAGCCACTTCATCTAATAATCAAACTTCTACAAATCAAATCCCTCCTACAAGTCAACCATCAGTTAATCACACCTTCTCTTTTTCTCCGTTCTCAGTCAGTGAGGTAAATAAACTGTTAAATGATCTTGATCCTAAAAAATCTGCAGGTCCAGATGAACTTCCACCTTATTTCTTAAGGCTGGCTGCTCATATCATCACAGTCCCTGTGACCCACATCTTTAATCTGTCCATAAGCCAAAACACCATTCCGGATGCTTGGAAAACAGCCTTTGTTCTTCCTTTGCTGAAGGGAGGTGACCCCACCTCATTGAACAATTATCGACCGATCTCTAAACTCTGCATCTTAGCCAAGGTTCTAGAAAAACTGATAAACTCTCAGATCAAAAATTATCTGGACTCATTTAACATCTTACCTCTTCATCAATCTGGTTTCAGGAAAAAACACAGCACAACAACTGCTTCTCTGAAGGTTCTGAATGATGTTGTTGAAGCATTGGATGCTAAGGATTATTGTGCTGCACTTTTCTTAGATCTGTCTAAAGCTTTTGACACTGTGGATCATAACATCCTGTGTCATAAGCTCTCAGAAATCGGTTTCTCTGATCACACCATCGGTTGGTTTTCTAACTATCTTTCCAATCGGAGGCAATGTGTTCAACATAACGGTACTTTTTCCAGCTATTTAACAGTTAAAAATGGTGTACCACAAGGCTCAGTTTTAGGACCCACTCTCTTTACAATCTACATAGCTAATGTAGGTCACTGCATCCCTGATGCATCCTTACATTTCTATGCTGATGATACAGTTGTTTATTGCCGAGCTAAAACAGTAGCTAAGGCTTTCCAGTTACTGCAATCCGCTTTTGACATCATCCAGTCAGATTTGTTCCGTCTCAAACTTGTCCTAAATGCTGATAAAACAAAAGGGATGTTTTTTTCAAGTAGGAAGGCGGTTCCAGCAGATCTTCCTCTGATTTTATCTTCAAATGGTGTCCCTATTGAGTTTGTTGATTCCTATAAATATCTGGGTATCCTGGTCGATTCACATCTCTCTTTTAAACTCCACGTGGAAAACCTAGTGAAGAAATTGAAAGTTAAACTGGGTTTCTTTTTCAGAAACAGATCATGTCTAACACTGAATGTTAGGAAACGTCTTGTATCTGTGACTTTCCTTCCCTCCATTGATTACGGTGACATTCTCTACATCAGGGGTGCTCATTAGGTAGATCGCGATCTACTGGTAGATCTCTGAGGTAGTACTGGTAGATCGCAGCATGACATTAAAAAAAATGTCTGTTCAGTGCCCTGAGATTACTTCTTTTGTGAATTGACGCTATATAAATAAACCGAATTGAATTGAATCTTAGAACATCTTTACTCAGCAAACGCAACAGTTTAGGTCAAAATACTATAATTTTAAAGCCACAGTACTATAGTTCATAATTTCTTATCTGGCAACCCGACTGACATGAAAACTACAGCCTTTTTCATGTAAACCTGCTTATTTTTTGTTTATTACTCCCCATAAACATTGAAAAATCACTAATGTTTCCACAGGTTGTTTTCGTGTAAACGGGGCCTTATAGTAGGTAGATCACTTTGACTTGATCATTTCAAAAGTAGCTCGCATGCTGAAAAAGTCTGAACACCCCTGCTCTACATGAATGCTCCTACAAGCACCCTGCGGATGTTGGATGTTGTCTATCATGGTGCACTAAGATTCATAACTGGTTGTGATTATCGTACCCACCACTGCACCCTGTATTCACTGGTTAACTGGACATCATTAACCTCACGCAGACTCTTCCACTGGTACATTTTCATCTTTAAATCATTTCTTGGTTTGCTGCCCTCATACATCTCCTCCTACATGTCTTTGCGTGAGTGCAGCTACAGTGTGCGCTCTCAGGACATGATTACCTGCAGTGTTCCGTCAGTGAGGACTGAACTTGGAAAAAGGGCCTTCTCCTATTCTGCTCCTGCTTCATGGAATATCTTACAAAAAGATCTGAAGCTCTCGACCTTGACTTCTCTAAATGGTTTTCAGAATCTGTTGAATCCTGGCAAAAACCAATGCAGATTTGTTCCTGTCTTTGATTTTATACATATACCTTATAATGTTTTGCTAGTTTTTTGATACTTTGTTAAAAAATATATATATTTTTTTTTTCTCTCTTTTGTTTTCTATTGTTTATTGTTTGTTTGTTTATTGTTTATTGTTTAAGGAAATTCTACCATTGCTGTTCATTGTTCTTTAGTTTTAGCAGGTCGCTTTCGTAAATGAGCCCATGAGGTTCAAAAGATTTACCTGACTAAATAAAGGTTGAATGAATGAATGAATGGAAGTCAATGCAATGGCCCCACAAAGATAGCAAAACAAACCTGTGTGTGTGTGTGTGTGTGTATGTGTGTGTGTGTGCGTGCGTGCGTGCGTGCGTGCGTGTGTGTGTGTGTGTTTACCTCCTCCACCAGCTGAACCATCCGCCTCGTGCTTTCCAGAGACTAAAATAAAATAAATAAATCACGTCAGTTTACATTTAATAACTTTGACGCTCCAGTTGTAAAACTTTAAATCAACTCAAATTAAATTTGCGTTTCAAGTTTTTACTGAAAACGTCTGATTTGAAATCAGTTCATGAATTTAAATATGATGAATAATCCACATTTAAATCAGGGAGATACTGAAAAAAAAAACAGAATGTGGAACCACAACAAATGTCAAACTGTGAGACTCAACGGTGCCTGAAAGGTTGCTAGTTTGAGTCCCTGGTCAGCAGGGTGTTTGTGTGCTGGGCGGTTAACGATCCGCCTGCAGTTAGGTGTTTCTGAGGAGCCCTGGAGCAAGGCACCAAACCCCACACCTCCTGCCCCGGAGCTGAAAACAGCTTGTTGAGACGGTCCCTGTGTCTCCGTCATGGTCTGTCCCTGAGGACGCCCCCCCCTCCTTCAAGGGCGTGTGTGTTTAGAACCGCCTCGCACTGATTATGACCTCATCGGAACCTGATGTCCCTCTTCTAACTGTTGCCCAGGGAGACCAGCCGTCTCCACGGCAACCAGGTGAGCCAGGTGCCGTTAAGGACCGCCCCCCTCAGGTTCAGAACCGGTTCTGATGCCTCGTCTCCTCTGCAGCGTGTCTTTTGACTGTCAGCTTGTATGTTCCATGTTCAGCAGGTAAACTGAGTTTCCTCTGCAGAGAAGGTGGTGAGACATAAATATGGACCTCAGGGGCTGCCGTAGTTGTGTTTTACGGAAGCTGTTCTTTTTAGCTTGGACAGGATTTTATTAAACATTAATTATTGTGTTATCTCAAGAAAACACAACTTTCAGTGAAACTTCTGTGAAGGTACAACAGGTTACAAAGTGCTGAACAAACTGAAACTGGGCAGTTCAAGCTAAAGAGGCAGAATACGAGCTAAAAGCTAATTGTAGTGTAGCAATACAGCACTCTCATGTCCGTTATGGGATTTAAACCTCTTCACATCTCTCTGAAACTCTGTACACTTTTCTTGAGCTCTGAAGAAGACAAGTGGACACTATAGTAGCATAACCATTACCTCATCTGTGACCTGATTGGCTCTCTTGTGTAGCTCCTCCTGCTCTGTGAGGTTGGACGGGTCCACGTGGCTGTCAGCCATTTTTTCTCTGTGCATTCAGTCCCAGGTGATCGGATCGAGCTGCACCTCTGAAGGAGACGAGAAAAAGTGACGCTGAGACGAGTTTTACAACAAGCCGAACATTTTAAATGTGGCTGAGCATCAACACCTGCACCTGAACTGAGACGGTCAGGTCTGGTTGGAGGTAGGAACCCAGAAAAAAAAATTATTATGAAAATAAAAACAAAAGACTGGTAGCTTCAACAGAATACTCTGAAGGAAAGACATCAGAGGAAATCCATCCATCCATCCATCAATCAATCCATCCATTATCTTCCTCTTGTTCTGGACTCAGGTCTCGGGGCAGCATCTTGAGCAAGGAGGTCCAGACATCTTTCTCCACAGCCTCTTCCAGCTCTTCTGAGAGGACTCCAAGGTGTTCTCAGAAAAACTGAGAGACATAGTCTCTCCATCATGTCCTGGGTCTTACCTGGGGTCTCCTCCAAGTCAGACATGCCCGAAGCACCTCCCAAGGGAGGCGCCCAGGGAGCATCCTTTCCAGATGCCTGAACCACATCAACTGGCTTCTCTCGATGTGGAGGAGCAGTGGTTCTACTCTGAGTCTCTCCTGATAACTGAACTTCTCACCCTATCAAGTCAAAGTCAAAGTCAACTTTATTGTCAGAACTGCAATATGTACAGGACATACACAGGACCGAAATTGCGTTTCTCTCAGTCCCTCGGTGCAACAGTAACCATCTAAACACTAAACACTAAAACATTTAATAAACATAAGCATCACCACCCAGAGTTCATGACCAGAGGTGAGGGTAAGAACGTAGACTGACTGGTAAACAGAGAACTTTGTCTTACAGCTCAGCTCTTCACCACAACGGAACGATACAGAGTCCACAATACTTCAGACGCTGCATCAATCCATCTGTCAGTGTCACGTTCCATTCTTCCGTCACTCCTGAACAAAACCCCAACATACTTGAACTCCTCCACTTGAGGCAGATCCTCACCCTCAACCTGAAGAGAACAATCCACCCTTTCCCAACTGAGGACCACGGCCTCAGATTTGGAGGTGCTGATTCTCATCCCAGCTGCTTCACACTCGGCTGTGAACCACTCCAGTGAGAGCTGAAGATCACAGAACGATGACGCCAACAGGACCACATCATCTGCAAAGAGCAGAGATGAATCCTGAGGTCATCAAGCCGGACCCCCTCCTCCTGGCTGTACCGAGAAGTTCTGTCCATAAAAGTTATGAACAGAAACAGTGACAAAGGGCAGCTCTGGAGGAGTCCAGCTTCACCATGAAGGGTCTGACTTACTGCTGGTAATGTGAACCAAACTCTCACTGCTTGTGTAGAGACTGAACAGCCTGTAACAACAGGCCTCCAATCCCATACTCACAGAGCACCCCCACAGTGTACCCCGGGGAACACGGTTAAATGTCTTCTCCAGGTCCACAAAACACATGTAGACTGGATGGACAAACTCCCATGACCCCCCGAGGACCCTAGGGTAAAGAGCTGATCCAGTGTTCCACAGCCAGGACAGAACCTGAATTGTTCCTCCTGGATCTGAGGTTAGATCAACGATTGAACTCACTTCTCCAGTACCCCTGAATAGACCTTATAAGGAGGCTGAGGAGTGATGATCTGTAATTGGAGCACACACGCCGGTCCCCCTTTTTGAAGAGAGGAACCACCCCACCAGTCTGCCCATCCAGTGGCACTGCCCCCGATGTCCACGCGACGTTGCAAAGGCGTGTCAACCAAGACAGTCCCACAACATCCAGAGGCTTAAGAAGATCAGGGTGAATCTCATCCACACCTGAAGCCCTGCCTCCTCAGAGCTTTTTAACTATCTCGGTGGCCTCAGCCACGGTTATGGACAGATCAACCCCCAAATCCCCCGACTCAGCTTCCTCCGTGTAAGACATGCTGGTGGGATTGAGAAGGTCCAAGAAGTATTCCTTCCACCTCCCGACGGCATCACTGATTGAGGTCAACAGCAGCCCACCTTCACTGAACACAGTTTTAGTAAAGAGCTCAGCCACCTGATGTTTTGTCAGAATCTCCACAGAGCCGACCGAGAGTCTTTATCCAAGGTCTCACCGAACTCCTCCCACATCTGAGCTTTTGCCTCAGCAACAGCCAAGGCTGTGGCCTCTGGTGCTCCTCAGCTGCCTCCAGAGTCCCACTGGTCAACAAGGACTCCTCCTTCAGCTTCAGCCTCCCTGACACGAGGTGTCCACCACAGAGTTCGTGGATGGCCACTGCAAGAAGCACCGACAACCTTGCGGCCACAGCTCAAGGAAGCCACTTCAACAAGCAAGGCATGGAACATGGCCCACCGGACTCAACGTCCCCCACCTCAGCTGGGATGTGGTTAAAGCTCTCCCAGAGGTGTGGGTTGAAGATCTCTCTGACGGGTTCTTCTGCCAGGTGTCAGAGGACATCACTATCAGAATGAGACCACAAGTGAAGTGGGCGGGGCAGGTTGACAGGAAAAACAATGAGGATGGAAGAGTGGTGCAGACAATAAAGAGCAGCAAATAACACCACACGAGCGTCCCAAATAAATAATACACAAAACACCATAAATAAACCAACAAAACACAGTTTTATTTAAACCTACAGCCTGACCTTTGACCCTGGACACATTGTTCTCATGACAGCCTGACATTTGACCCTGGACACATTGTTCTCATGACAGCCCGACCTTTGACCCTGGGCACATTGTTCTCATGACAGCCTGACCTTTGACTCTGGACACATTGTTCTCGTGACAGCCTGGCCTTTGACCCTGGACACATTGTTCTCATGGCAACCTGACCTTTGACCCTGGACACATTTTTCTCGTGACAGCCCGACCTTTGACCCAGGACACATTGTTCTCATGACAGACTGACCATTGACCCTGGACACATTGTTCTCGTGACAGCCCGACCTTTGACCCTGGACACATTGTTCTCGTGACAGCCCGACCTTGGACTCTGGACACATTGTTCTCATTACAGCCTGACCTTTGACCCTGGACACATTGTTCTCATGACAGCCTGACCTTTGATCCTGGACACATTGTTCTCATGACAGCCCAAACTTTGACCCTGGACACATTGTTCTCGTGACAGCCTGACCTTTGACCCTAGACACATTGTTCTCATGACAGTCTGACCTTTGACCCTGGACACATTGTTCTCGTGACACCCCGACCTTTGACCCTGGACACATTGTTCTCGTGACAGCCTGACCTTTGACTCTGGACACATTGTTCTCATGACAGCCTGACCTTTGACCCTGGACACATTGTTCTCGTGACAGCCCGACCTTTGACCCTGGACACATTGTTCTTATGACCGCCTGACCTTTGACCCTGGACACATTGTTCTCATGACAGCCCGACATTTGACCCTGGACACATTGTTCTTATGACCGCCTGACCTTTGACCCTTGAC
>JBBPBX010077916.1:0-16755 GCA_038048925.1 Garcialebias charrua | reverse complement strand
TCCATCATTTAATATCAAGGTGAGTCAAATGAAAAATCCAAATTTGTACGTTTTATATTCTTTAATTTTCTAGTTGCAGGGGAATAACAGCATAAGCACTACTTACTACAGAAAAAGATTTAATCAGGTTACATGATTTGCATTTAAGAGATAAAAGATTCACAGCTCACCAAAAGATGTCTTCCACACGCTGGGCCTTAAGGTGTTTCTTGTAATTGAATTGAGTTGTACTTCAATGTATAATTTGTATAATCTTCTAAAATGTTGGTTTATTCTACTATAATCTGATTCCAATTAAATATATTCAATTCCATCCAGTTAATCTTGTTGTGTTCCAACTTGTGTTTTTATTTCCACCAGAAAACTTAATCCCATCAGGAAATCTTGTTTTTTCTACAGAAAAACCTCCAGGTGATGCTGTTGTACTCCACTCAGAAGTCTGCACTCCAGCAGACTGGACAAATCTTTGTTTAATCCCACATAGGAAAAGCTTGTGTTTTTAATCCTAACAGAAAGGAAGAACCGGCAATCCAGGCTTCAATCCACTCAAGACCGGCTGCACGGCGCTGATGAACAAAACTCCCGCAGCGGCGTTTAAAAATCCCAGTTGTAATCCATCAAAACTGTTCAGGGCCAAAAAGTCTGGTAATCCTCCCAGGCAAAATCAATTATTCCTCAAAAGTGTTATCCATTCAAAGATATTGTAATCCATTCAGTTGTTCTGCGATGCTGATGAACAAGGCCTTCAAAGCGGGCCTGAGGTTAAAATTAGAACATCGTGTTCTCCTGGCTTTTCATCCAAGGTCAGTCAGCTTCTAGCTGGCAGGTCCCCGCTCTGGGGTTGGTCTCGGATGACCCAAAACAGTAACTTAATTAATAGTTGAATTAAATCAAAGAGAATTTGTTTGTTCCACAAATTTGTTAAATCCATCCAGAAAAATGGTAATCCAGAAATAGACAATTTTAATCCATTAGATAATGTGGTAATTCCTGGAAAAATTAGTTAAAAATCCATTACGAGAGGCCTTTAACAGCGGTTAGAAGACGAACAGGGACACTGTGTTCTTCTTATCTTCCCAATTTTCCCAAACATTCAGCTTGCTGCAGTCTGATCTCTCGACGCACAAAACTTCTCTTTAAACTCCTTTTAATCTGTTATGAACAGAAAGGAAAATATCCCTAATTCATTCAGAAGGGAAAAAAATTGGTTTAATCCATTAATTGAGGTTTATTCCACAGAATTGTTATAAAACAAAAAAATCTTGTAAAAAATAAAAATAATTATATCCAGGAAAAATCAGTTACTCCGATAAAAATGTAAAAACATCCATTCACAGCTCCGTTGAGCTTTCAAAGGCCCATTTTGCAGCAGCAGGGAGGACAAAAAAGAACTCCGTGTTCTTTTTAGCTCAAACAAGCTGATAAACCCGTCCGCTTTCAGCGAGAAGATCTCCGCTTTGTTGGTTTCAACCGATTATTTAATCTTCTTGTATAAAAGGAGGCTTTTTTACTGTTATTAATAATTTACTCTTAATATAAATTTAGTTGTGGATTAAACTGGGAATATAACCTACCTTTTTTGTCAGAAAGTGCCACAAGGGATTTCCAAAAGAATAGGAAAATTATTCCATCTCTGAAGCCAGTCCAAATTGTGAAGAATTTGGAAATATCCGGGCTGAGAGGCAAAAAAGCATTCCTTGTTGCGCAAAAAGAAAAACCCTTTTTCAGATAATCCAATCTTCTTCTTTTCAGCTCCAGAGTTCAGTTATAATCCACAAGAATTCTTCAGGGGTCCAAAAACTCAGCAATTTTTCTTCTCAGACTTTCATCTTTTATAAGGAAACTGGGCTTTTTCTGCTCCCCCCATCGGAGGATTACATCATTTTGTTAGTACTCATTGGTTAATGATGAGGTAACTTTTTTACACCTCCTCTCAGCCCTCACTGAACAATGACATAATGTCTCTCCTTCGCTCTCACCCTCCCTTCACACGAGAGTCTGGTCAGACAGGTTTAAACTTTCACCCAGATCCTCAACTTTTACCTACATTTACCCAAACTGTGGAAAAAACACTCTTTTAAGGTGCTATGTAATATTTAAAACCATTTTTCAATACCCAGCAGTGGAGAACCTCTTTGGTTTACCGTGAATCATAAAAGAAAACATATATCACATCACTTCTCACAGGCTTTAAGCGTAATAAAAGAATAAAAATAAAAAGGCTTCTATCTAAATCGGTTTTATATGATAGATTCATTTATTTAGAATACTCCAAAACTCATCTACAGCTTCACTCCTCTGCAGCTGCGAATAATGAGCAGACTTGTTCTGATAAGAGCTTGTTTTTCTCTGTCTGTGGAGTTTGTGTGTGGAGGTGCTGGCCTGTGCTTAGTGGGTCACTGCAAACTTAACAACCACAGAGCCGTCAGAGAATTACCACACAAAGATAGTTACTATAAGATGCATGCAAGACATACAAAAAGTCAGATACTAGGTGTTCAGCTAGCTCCCTATGAGGAAACAAGCTTGCTACTTTCACTCTCCTGAAGATCACTTTTTATCTGGTGTGTGAGTGAGTGAAACTTGCAGTTTCTTTTCATGAAAAACACTGTTTCCTCTCAATCCAATGAATCAACACTTTCTCACAACCCAGAAACTTTCTAATTTGTTTGAAACAGGTATGCATGCTCCTTTCTTTGCTGTAAATGCTTGCCCTTTCTAACAGGCTTTGAATCAACCTTGCAGCCTCTCTTCTGCTCTGCCAAAAGTGTGCACGTTTTTATCTATCTGACCTATATTTCTGCTCCAAGCAGACCTGCTCAAGAGCGTATGTGTTATTATTATTATAACTCCTTGTGTGTCTCTCTGTGTGCATGCTTGTATTGGTAAGAAGTTTCATCTGTCTGCAATAACGCTTTGCTTCTAATAATTGCTATTCTTATTATTTTGTTAAAATAATTTTTGTTACTTTTAAACAGTCCTTGAAGCCAAAGCAAAAACTACCTTCCTCAGTAACTCTCTTCTGCAGCTGTGTGAAACACTAAGAAGAGGCCTGGTTGTCTTGCTCCTACCTTGAGCGTGTGTTTGGATAAATATGAGGCCTGCTGTTCGTATGGCTTCGTGTGTCTGCATCATGATTCAAAATGCTATGATTTTATCGCTATCCAATAAAAGATTATATTTATATGCTTGATCAGTTCTGTATGAGATTTAAATACCCTAAAACTATTTTCTTTCTTCTTGACAAGAAGCCCAAGCTCTTTGCAACAACTTGCAGCTTCTTATCTAGTTTTGATCCATATTTTCTCAGAGAGAGACCTGCTGCTTTTCAGAGGCCTTGGTTTTTCTGCCTAGTGTGTGCATGTAAGGCCTGACTCAAACTTATTTCTTATAGCACAGGGTTAACCAAAAAATGCCATGAAATAACACAAAGATGGTTTACCAAAATACAGACAAAGCATATATAAAATAAAAACCAAATGAGTTTAAAATGCCATATAAATTAAACTAATCTAGGGTCAAACACCAAGGGATAAAAAGTGTACCACACCCTGCTCTCAGCCCTGTGCCAAAGGCAACTTACCATGTGTGTGTATATGTGTTGTAAAGATTTTTGTAGCAGTATAAGTCTGTTTTCAATATAAAAGTCCTGCATACTTTGACAGTAGGGAGGCCCAGACTTCCCTCTCCCCAGCCACTTGGAGCAGTTCCTCCAGGGGAATCCCAAGGCGTTCCCAGGCCAGCCGAGAAACATAGTCCCTCCAGCGCGTCCTGGGTCTTCCTCTGGGTCTCCTCCCGGTGGGACGTGCCCGGAACACCTCACCAGGGAGGCGTCCAGGAGGCATCCTAACCAGATGCCCGAGCCACCTCAACTGGCTCCTCTCGATGTGGAGAAGCAGCGGCTCTACTCCGAGTCCCTCCCGGATGACTGAGCTTCTCACCCTATCTCTAAGGGAGAGTCCAGCCACCCTGCGGAGAAAACTCATTTCAGCCGCTTGTATCCGAGATCTTGTTCTTTCGGTCATAACCCAAAGCTCATGACCATAGATGAGGGTGGGAACGTAGATCGATCGGTAAATTGAGAGCTTTGCCTTTTGACTCAGCTCTCTCTTCACCACGACAGACCGGTACAGCGCCCGCTTCACTGCGGACGCTGCACCTATCCGCCTATCGATCTCACGCTCCAGTTTTCCCTCATTCGTGAACAAGATCCCGAGATACTTAAACTCCTCCACTTGGGGCAGGACCTCCTCCCCGACCCGGAGAGGGCATGCTACCCTTTTCCGGCTCAAGACCATGGCCTCGGATTTGGAGGAACTGATCCTCATCCCGGCCGCATCACACTCGGCTGCAAACCGCTCCAGTGAAAGTTGTAAATCACGAACTGATGAAGCCAGTAGGACCACATCATCTGCAAAAAACAGAGAAGCGATTCTAAGGTCACCAAAACGGATCCTCTCAACACCTTGGCTGCGCCTAGAAATTCTGTCCATAAAAGTTATGAACAGAATCGGTGACAAAGGGCAACCTTGGCGGAGTCCAACTCTCACCGGAAACGAGCCTGACTTACTGCCGGCAATGCGGACCAAGCTCTGACACCGGTCGTACAGGGACCTAACAGCCCTTATCAAAGGGCCTGGTACCCCATACTCCCGGAGTACCCCCCACAGAACCCCCCGAGGGACGCGGTCGAATGCCTTCTCCAAGTCCACAAAACACATGTAAACTGGTTGGGCAAACTCCCACGCACCCTCCAGGACCCTGCTGAGGGTGTAGAGCTGGTCCAGTGTTCCACGACCAGGACGAAAACCACACTGCTCCTCCTGAATCCGAGGTTCGACTATCCGACGGACACTCCTCTCCAGAACCCCTATGTTGTGATGATGTTATAATACTATAACATCACAATGCATTTTTGTCAGCTCTATCACTGCTGCTTGAGTAGTTTATTGAGAGTAGGAACTCTGCTTCAACTGGACTGTCATTCTATGAAAGTATGCTGTCTTTTTAATTCAAAAGCTTTTTGTATTGAAAAGTTGTTTTTTTTAGAATAATACTTTTACAGATTCTTCAGTATGTTAAATACAACATTTGATGAACAACACTTAAAGATATTTGAAACACTGAAACAGCTTGTACAAAATAAACCAAATTTCTAAAGTAATGTTTAAGAAAACTATATCCACACGCAGCGTTCTCAAATAGGAGAGTATGGAACTAGGTTTTATAGATCTTCACTCTCAATTAACTGATCATCAGCTGGTGGGAACAGCTCTGTGAAAGCAGCCTGGCACAGAGTGTGGTAATATCTACACATTCCTTAGTCACATGACAGGTTAGGTCATGTAGGGTAATTGGTGAACCTGTTTAGTAATTTTGGTTTGTCATCAGCCTAACAGTGGCAAGGGAAAAAAAAACTATTTTAAAATGTATTATGGATGATGATACTGTCCACTCTACTGCGTCTCAAGTTATATGAACATTTTTTTGTATCCAAGTAGAGAGTGAATCCTTCATAAATCCCTCCACTCTTTTCCAACAGCACTGTACATACATAGAGTCCATGGAAGTCCATGTTGTCTACAGTATTAGGGTCCTAAACCCTAACTCCTACCCGCTCTCTTCCCCTCCTGTCTCGATTACCCTTATTATAGTGGTGTCATCAGCATATTTAATAAGGATTGTGTTGTGCTTGGTGGAGATATGGTCATAAGTGTACAGGATAAAGAGTTGACTGAAGCAACAGCCTTGTGGGGATCCTGTACTGGCTGTGCAGCTGTGGGTGAGTAGTTAGAGCAGTTGTCCTCCAATGCAAGAGTCAAGGGTTTGATTCCACCAGCAGTCGGAGGCCGAAGTGTCCCTGGGCAAGACACTGAACCCCTCATTGCCTCTGACGTGTGTCCCATCAGTGTATGAATGCGATAAAGCACTGATTATTCTTTGTACAGAAATAGTAGAGTGCTGTATGAATGGGTAAATGAAGGCACAGATTGTAGTGTAAAGCACTTCGTCCATTTACCATTTACTGTGAGCTTGGCAGACCACCTGTTCCACCAACTTTTCTCACCACCTGTGGTCTTGTCTGTCAGGAAGTCAAAGATCCAGTTACAGATAGGAGTTGGGATGCCAAGGTCTGCCAGCTTCTCTATCAGTTTTCCCAGATGGATGGTAATGAAAGCCCAAATGTAGTCCAGGAAGACCATCCTGGCATACGTTCTGCTGCTTTCCAGATGTTGCAGGATATGGCGTAGGGCTATTGCTACTGCATCATCCACCGATCGATCAGGGCGATAGGCAAACTGGAGAGGATCAACAGTATCCAGGACCATGTGTTTGATGTGCTTAAGAGACAGTTTTTCTAGACACTTCATAGCAACTGATTGAAGTGCCACTGGCTTGAAGCCTTTAGGGGTGGTTGTGTCTGGACTTTTGGGAAATTGTATGATGATGTTGGTTAGTATAACATTATTAATGAGCATCCACCTTAGAGTAAAATCCCATTTGTTTTGTCTTCTGTTTCTAGAGTGTTTGTGTGTGTATGTGTGTGTGTGGGGGGTGTGTGGGGGGGGGTGATGAATGAAAGTGGAGTTGAGGTTATCTCTGCTATCAGAGCCCTACTTTCAGACGCTTCTGGGCTGTACAAAATACATGACAGTTGTGATGAATGAACTACATTTCACACTTTAAAACTGCGTCTTATATCACACACTACACAGATACATCTGCTACAGATAAAAAAAATGCATCCACAACAAACACACAATACTGTCAATGTGCAAATTCACACCCACAAAATTCACAACAAATACAAATGTGACCAGTGCTTATTTTGTTGCTGTTTAGAGAGTTTTCAATAATATGAAAAGGTGAATGAACATCCATCCATCCATTATCTTTACCTGCTTCTTCCTTTTTGGGTTGCAGGGGTCACTGGTGCCTATCCAGCCATCATTGTGCGAGAGGCAGAGTACAGCCTGGATAGGTTACAAGTCCATCACAGAGACACATAAGCCGTTTTCGCACTGCACAGCCCTCCCTGGCCTAGCTCGTCCCGGGTTGCCCCTGAGCACAGCCTGGCCCGCCCCCGTTCATTTCGCATTGTGCGGAGACCCGCCTTGAAGTGGATGGGGAGTTCTTAGCCAACGCCATTTCCTCACTTGGTTGAATTTATTTTACGTTTGTCTTTTATTGGATAATAATAATAATAATAATAATAATGAATTCAATTTATAACGCGCTTTTCATTAGTGAAAATCTCAAAGCGCTACACACATTGAATGCTACACACATTCATACACCTGTAGCGGCAGACTACCATGCAAGGTGCTTTCCAGTCCGACCGGGAGCAACTCCTGGATTAAAAAAAAGGAGGTTGTGTTAACCACAGGCATAACACAAACTCCTTTTTTTTTAATCCAATAAAAGACAAACGTAAAATAAGTTCAACCAAGTGAGGATCGAACCCGAGTCGAGATAAAGTTGGAGTGGAAACCCGACGCGCTTCCAGTGAACCACCAAGGCGTGTTGTTGCTATTTCCGGGTCCGACGCACGCTTAAAAACTTGAAGTGGGTGGGAAGTTCTAAAATAAGCTGATTTGTAATCAGTTATTAACAAAATTTAAACTCAGAAACACTAATATATATATTCAGCTAACACATATTTTTTTTGGCGTTTTTGTAGTTATATTTTAATGAAATTCAGCTCGCGCTGAAAGGCAGAAATGCTCTGTAGGCTATGGGTGCGCGCTTTGTGTTATTTAAACTGGGCCCGGGAGCTCGGCCCGCTTAGAACCTCCGTCGGTCGGGTTCTAAAACTCGGGCTGACGCCGGCCCGAAAAGGCAACTGCAAACAAGACGAACCCGGGTTAGAAGCCGGGTCGGGCCGGGCTGGGCCGGGCCGGGGAGGGCTATGCAGTGCGAAAAGGGCTATAGAGACAAACGAGTCAAACAACCATTCATTCATTCACTCACTCACTCACACCTAGGGACAATTTAGAGTTAGTTACCAATCAGCCTAGCATGCATGTTTTTGGATTGTGGGAGGAAACCAGAGTACCCGGCGAAAACCCATGAGTGCACAGAGAGAACATGCAAACTCCACCCAGAAAGGTCCCCCAGCCGGGATTTCAACCAGGGCAACCAGCTCGCTGAGAGGCAGCAGCTTTACTGTGCCACCGTGCTACGCGGTGAATGAACGTGTATGAAAAATAAAGTTGTTGTCTAATTCACACTTCTTTCTGTAACTCCATCTCACCTTTCATTGTTTCGTTTTTCCTGTGCTGAAAAATGTTGTCTTTCAAAGTCAAAGTCAAAGTCAACTTTATTGTCAGATCTGCAATATGTACTGTACAGGACATACACAGGACCGAAATTGCGTTTCTCTCAGTCCCTCGGTGCAACAGTAAACATCTAAACATTGAAACACTGAAACATATAATAATAGACATAAGCATAAAATAGTAAAACTAACACTGTCCTGAGTTTTTTTTTTTTTTGCATAGCGGTGCAAGAGCATGAAAATCCACACCAACTCTAAAACTAAAACATTAAAGCTCCACTGACATGATTTTTTAACTTTTCAAAAAATGGCACAACATATATAAATATTAAGATTGACCCCTGACCGTTTTTGCTAAAATAATGTTAAATGAATGAAAATTTCTCTCAAGAATAGTTTAAAATTAGCGCTGTTTTTTTACACGGTAAATACGGGTTTTCCGGTCACGTGTTTGTGACGTCAGATAAAGGAATTTGCTCCAAGCGCACATTGAATACTATGTAGAAATATATAAACGCATCCGTCGAATTTAGCCATCTAAAACTGTAGATATTAGCGATTTAGCTTCAGTTCGTGAAGCAGAAGTTATTTTGAGTGATAAAAAACAAGGAGCAATGTTTCATTTCTCCGTGTTGTTTGTTGTTATTTCAGGAAATGTTGCACATTCAAGAATTGAGCACCAGATGTCAGCAAAGCTACCGTGAACTCTTACAGAGCTCTGTAATGGAGAAATATCTAAACGTATCCGTCGAATTTAGCCATTTAAAACATCAGATATTAGCGATTTGGCTTAAGTCCATGAAGTAGAAGTTATTTTGAGTGATAAAACACAAGGAGCAATGTTTCATTTCTCCGTGTTGGTTGTTTTTATTTCAGGAAATGTTGCACATTCATGAAGTGAGCACCAGATGTCAGCCAAGGGCTCACTTCATGAATGTGCAACATTTCCTGAAATAAAAACAACCAACACGGAGAAATGAAACATTGCTCCTTGTGTTTTATCACTCAAAATAACTTCTACTTCATGGACTTAAGCCAAATCGCTAATATCTGATGTTTTAAATGGCTAAATTCGACGGATACGTTTAGATATTTCTCCATTACAGAGCTCTGTAAGAGTTCACGGTAGCTTTGCTGACATCTGGTGCTCAATTCTTGAATGTGCAACATTTCCTGAAATAACAACAAACAACACGGAGAAATGAAACATTGCTCCTTGTTTTTTATCACTCAAAATAACTTCTGCTTCACGAACTGGAGCTAAATCGCTAATATCTACAGTTTTAGATGGCTAAATTCGACGGATGCGTTTATATATTTCTACATAGTATTCAATGTGCGCTTGGAGCAAATTCCTTTATCTGACGTCACAAACACGTGACCGGAAAACCCGTATTTACCGTGTAAAAAAACAGCGCTAATTTTAAACTATTCTTGAGAGAAATTTTCATTCATTTAACATTATTTTAGCAAAAACGGTCAGGGGTCAATCTTAATATTTATATATGTTGTGCCATTTTTTGAAAAGTTAAAAAATCATGTCAGTGGAGCTTTAAACATTTAATGAACATAATACTGTCCTGGGTTTTTGCATACTAGCAAAAAAAAAGAGTATAAAAAGTATAACTAAAATAAACTAAAGGTTTCTAGCATTGACATTTGCAAAGTGGCAAAGCAGCGTATGAGTCAATGTACACAGTATATGTATGAGGTAGTAGTTGATGTTGTTATAGAGGCAAAAAGTGGCATATGCAGTAAGGCACATTGGGCATCCCTAAATAAGACCGTTCAGAGCACACTGTATATGTACCAGCAGTGGTGTAGATATTAGAGTAGTGTAAATAAATGTAAACAGTAGTAATTACATGTAAGCAGTAGTAATAAAAGTAAACAGTATTAATAAATGTAAACAGAGAATGTAAACAGTATTATGATTATAGGCAGTGATGTAATACAGACATTAGTGCAAGTATGAGAAGTAGTGCAAACTGTATGAGCACATGACCGAGAGTTTAGTGAAAAACTTTGTGTTGAGTGATAATGTGTGAGAAAGTTTTAGTGTTAAGGCAGTTCAAATGGGAGGGGGGGCAGAGCAGGCAGAGTGTTTAGCATTCTGACTGCCTGATGAACAGAGCTGTCTCTCAGTCTGCTGGTTCGAGCCTGGAGACTCCTCAGTCTCCTCCCTGATGGCAGTAGTCTGAAGCAGCTGTGTAGTGGGTGTGTGGGATCACCTGCCATGCGGTGGGCTTTCCGAGTGAGGCGTTTGCTGTGTAAGTCCTGCAGTGAGGGCAAGGAGGTGCCCACGATCTTCTCAGCTGCTCTCACAATGCGCTGGAGGCTCTTGCGGCAGGATGCAGTACATGCACCAAACCACACAGTGATGCAGCTGGTCAGGACACTTTCTATGGCACCTCTGTAGAAGGTGCTCATGATGGGGGTTGAAGCTCCAGCCCTTTTCAGCTTGCGGAGAAAGTAGAGACGCTGGTGAGCCTTCTTTGCCAGTGCTGCAGTGTTCCTGCTCCAGGACAGGTCCTTTGAGACGTGCACTCCCAGGAACTTGGTGCTGTCTACTCTCTCCACTGCGGTGCTGTTGATGGTCAGAGGGGCATGTTGGGCATCCTTCTTCCTGAAGTCCACAACAATCTCCTTTGTCTTCTCCACGTTGAGAGTGAGATTGTTGTGTCCGCACCACAAGGCCAGGCGGCTCACCTCGTTCCTGTAGTCCGTCTCATCGTTGTTGCTGATGAGACCCACCACTGTTGTGTCGTCCGCAAACTTGATGAAGTGGTTGGAGCTGTACGATGGTGTGCAGTCGTGTGTTAGCAGGGTGAATAGAAGGGGGCTCAGCACACATCCTTGTGGGGCCCCTGTGTTCAATGTGATGGTGCTAGATGTGTTACTCCCGACCCGCACTGTCTGTGGTCTCCCGGTCAGGAAGTCTAGCAGCCAGTTACACATTGAGGTGTTCAGCCCCAGACTGTCCAGTTTAAGGATGAGCTGTTGGGGGATGATGGTGTTAAATGCCGAGCTGAAGTCGATGAACAACATTCTAACATAGGAGTCCTTCGTGTCCAGATGTGTGAGAGCTGTGTGAAGGGCAGAGGAGATGGCATCGTCGGTTGAGCGATTAGGTCGGTATGCAAATTGGAAGGGATCCAGGGAGTCAGGGAGGACAGATGTGATGCTTTTCATGACTAGCCGTTCAAAGCACTTCATCAGGATGGGGGTGAGTGCTACTGGGCGATAGTCATTGAGGCATGCGGGCGTTGCCTTCTTTGGGACAGGGATGATGGTGGTGGCTTTGAAACAGGTGGGGACGATGGCCTGGCTCAGTGAGATGTTAAAGATGTCCGTGAAGACCACTTTAGAGTGGACACAGTTTAACTGAGCCCACATAAATACCATCCATCCCCTCCTGGACATTTTTGTTCCCCTTCAATAACTTCTGATTATCTTTAGAAAAATTCTCCTTTTTTCTCTTAAAGTTTAAATTTTTTAACTAATGACCACATTTTTTTGTGCATCAAGGAAAGTTAGCAAAGCCTGTCTGGTTGTAAACAAGAGACAGTTGCATCATTCATGAGAGGACAGACCAAGAAAATCAGCAGCAAAACTTTCATAGATTTGTTCTTTTATGTGTTAATTGTTGCCTGTACGGTATCTTTGGGTACTTTACACCTACATAATCACTTCTCAGTTTACTTGAATATTTTTCTTCTTTCAAAATGTCACTTGTTATACCAAGATAGATAGATATACATGTACATAGAGTACATGTACATAGAAGATAGATATACCAAGATCTTGCAACATGGATGTAATTTTTTTGGTGTTGCACCATCAGTAATGCTGGTGAAGATTCTCAGTCGTCCAGGACATGATAAAATCAAAAAAGGCGTTCAATACAGAATCAACTGGACTTTATTTGGCTAACAAATAAAGTCCAGTTGATTCTGTATTGAACGCCTTTTTTGATTTCACAATCAGTAATCATAATTCCTGAAAAATAGTTGGAACTATGTTTTACTCATTAAATTGTTACATTATTTATTGGATTTCATTTTTCTTAGTGATCTTGTTTTTCACTGTCAAAAGCTATGTTAAACTGATAAACATTTCATTCTACCCTGGGCTTCACTAATAGAGTTATTAGCAGTAGTTTGGTTTTCTCACTGACATTTTGTAAAACCTGCTTCAAGTTTAATACAACCATGAGATTTGTGTTAACACAAAAGTAAAACATTATTTTTCTTCAGTACATTTGTAAATTTGGCAGTGTTTATTACATTGCATGTACCAAAACTGTTTATCTTTTAACCTTTATTAAATTAATAGATCAAACCATTCACATTGATTTTATTTTAATTTTCACACTGTTGATCACAAGCTATAGCTTTGTCATTGTGTGAGTTTTTAATACATACCGGTAATCATAGCTACTGTGACTTTCACATCACCACCCTGATGCCCCTGCTCTCAAAGCCTTAGCCAATTAAGAGTTTCAATGTGGACTCCAAGGGTGATGTGGTGTTTAGTCAGCAGTTTGCTGTTCAGAGGAGATGCGGCATGGATTATCAGGATGGGAAATGGCATTGACCTCATGCGCATAGGATAAATCCACAAACTGACTGAAACCACACACATATGCTCACACACTGTATTAACTATGCTTGAGTTTTAACACACTATTCAAAAAAAAATCTTGGTTAAAATGTGCAATTATTTTAGTTTTAAAAGAATAAAACTAACAAAGTACGTTTAAATTCTGTTGTGTTGGGATAAATGAAGAATGCCAATGATAACTGATTCTCTTTGGCAGCTTAATTTCTCCCTTTGTTCACTGAATTTAATTAATCACTAACTTTTTTTAATTACATATTAAAAACTGGGGCAGACACACACTTGACATTTTGAGGATTTGAGATTTTTTTATGATCATTCCTCTATAATCAGACAATTCCCAAATCAAAAATGTGTTGTAAATGCTGAGGAATACAACAAGCACGTAAAGCTTGGCTGTCTTGGCTTTTAACACATGATCCTTTTGAGATTTAACTAATAATGTGTAAACATGAAATCTTATGACTTATAAATCAATTTTATACATTCTTAAAATAACGTGCACAAAACCAAAGTTTGGTGGTAACATTACAAAATGATAAGAAAGTTAATTCTCAATTACAAAATGATATTTGATAAACTGACCTTTCAAGTCACATATACACATGTGTCTGTACATTCAAAAGGTGTTTATGTTTTGGGATTTGTGAAGATCTTGATATAAACAACTAAATGTCTAACACTGCAACATTTGCACTTTATGGTTTGTCTTGTTAGTTTAAAAGGCATTTGATCTGTTTCACAGAGACTCGGGAGGACCGCAATAAGAGACTGTTCAGACACTACACTGTGGGATCTTACGACAACTTCACCTCATACAGGTACAGCCTCTGCTTCTGAGCCAGCATGCTTAAGCAATGTGCAGGGCAGAGGCATGTGCATTGTGCTGCACTGATGTTTAGAAACCACTATTTCACCCTGCCATGGCTAAAAATGTCCACAGAAAAAGTGATGACGTGCAGGGAAGCTGCTGCCATCTAAAGTAATGAAGCTGCCGGTGCACTCCGTTCTGCATCGATAAAGCAAAGCAAACTTGTTGACCTGTGTGTTTTAGCCTTTATGCTTGGGTGCAATGTGCATATGGATGCTTACAGTCCTGTTGTAGCCGCCATTTTCTGGATTTTAGGTTTTACTTTGTCTTTATCTGTCCTTCTGTTAAGATGTCAATTATGGCTAGATAATAAGAATGTTTATTTTAATACAGATATGTTAATGAAGAGTGTAGAAGCAGTCTACAAAAGATTATGTAATGATGCAAAGTTTGAAGTAGTTTTTACGCTTAAGCATGATTTCCACCATCGCTACAAACTTTTCCTAAAATGTCGGTCTTTGAATTATTATTATTTTTTTACAAAATATACCGGTAGTGGCATTTCTGTCTGAGTTCCAGACTTCATAAACTGGTTCACTAAATTCTTGGATCATCTCAATGTGAGACTGTGCAAGGCACATTGTGTTTTTGTTTGTTTGTTTATTTGTTTTTGGAGTGGCAGGTAAAAAGAAGAAGAAAAAAAAGAAATCTGATCTAGATCAGTGAAGAAACTGACACTAAACATAGCTTCTTATTGCTTTTCCCCACTGAAATTAAAACACTGAGCTTTGAGGTGGAAATCCAGATTAAAAAGTCTAAATAACTGAACACTTGTCTGCACAAAACTTTTGTTTTACAGACGTTTAATTTAATTTGTTTATATTTTATCAGATCTAAACATAGTCTGAAGACTGAATCATAAAATGTCATTGCAGAATTGTTTTGGAAAAACATTTACCATTTTAAAATGTGAACCTGCACTTTGTAAAGTCATGTAGGTTGTCTCTGAACAAACCCATTGCATTAATGCAGTATTTTGGATCATGGAGCTGAAGTGAACTATGATGAGATGCTTTAAACTGACCAAATATAGGGATGCTTCACCAACACAATATTTTATGCATAGTAATTCATGCAGAAGTGGATAGATATCATTTTATGAAACCAAACTTTTAACCTCCCTCCTGCAGAAAGGTTGATTATGGGTCTTCTGGCTTCAGCAACGGGAGCTCTGTATTTTCCGGGTAAGTCCAAAAGTCTAGTGTTTGCAACTGAGATAATGACAATACAGCGCCTGACCAAGCTGAA
Organism: Garcialebias charrua; assembly: GCA_038048925.1. NCBI lineage: Eukaryota > Metazoa > Chordata > Actinopteri > Cyprinodontiformes > Rivulidae > Garcialebias > Garcialebias charrua. The sequence continues at coordinate 1,738 of JBBPBX010077916.1, read as the reverse complement.
CTCCAGCACTATATACCTGCCTCGTTCAGGAAACAAATTGGCTGATAATGTTAAAACTTCTCCAATACTGCATTAAAACTACATTTGTGGCTTTTATTCAAGTGTAAATGTGCAGCAGCTCACATTAGTCAAAAACATGTTGCAATTTATATTCTGCTGTTCGTGCACACTAGACTTAATACAGCAAATTACCCTTTTTATACATTTTCAGGTAACAGACATTTTTAATTTTATTCTTAAGCATTTGGAATAATCAAAAAAAAAAATTTTCATTTAACTTAACTTGATTAACTGCTCCACTTTAGGTTTGTTTGATGTGAGGAACTGGTTGTGAAAAACATTAATTTCACACAGAAGAGCTTTTGTCGTCTTTGCTGCTCAAAGCTATTGCACTAACTGCTTTTGTCTTGGAGGCCTTTAACAAATTCATGCTTGAAAGACTCACTCTGAAAGAAGTGCAAAACGCCACAGGTTAACACCACCTACCAACCTCCTCCCCTGAACACTCTGGGAGATCAGACAGTGAAAAACTGCTTTGCTTACATCTACTTTCCATTTCTCCTGTTATTAACCTGAGAGAAATACTGTATGGCAGCCATCTCTGTCACTTTTTTTTATTTATAAAATCCCTAAGCACACTGCAGCTGAAGTCTTATCAGAAGGATCAGCCAGAAGGTTGATTCAGTCTTAGGATTTTTCCCACAGATACTTCGGTCACACACTTGCACTTGTTCTTTGCCGCTTTGTCACCTGTGTGTGTGTCATCTGAAAATGCTTGTACTGTACAACTCCTGGAAATCCCTAGCTGTAATCTTGGCTTTTGACTTGCTGGGGAAAGTAGGAACAAGTGTGTGTTTGTGTGAGTGTGTATCCATCTCCTCCCGCTACTCAACCCCCTGCCCTCTCCCTGTTTCTGTGTGCTTGCGAGGATGGTATTGAATTAATAAGTGCTATCCCTCGTCTATTTTCTCGACAGTGACTACATCGTAGAGGAGAAGAATGCTGTTTTACAAAAGAAAGACAATGAGGGGTTTGGTTTTGTCCTGCGGGGAGCCAAAGGTGAGTTATACACACACACATATGTCAATGCTGAAACATTCACTTCCACAACACCTTTGTTTCACACGTGTGTGTTCTGCTCTCATGAGTAGTCTGATGATCTGAGTCACAGTTTAGATCAAGCAGTAATGTGACTGAGTCAACAGCATAGACAGCTTTAGTCAACACTCAGTTTATTTTCTATGTGCTCAGGCATGCATGCATGTGTGTGTGTATGTACGTGTATGTGCACACGTGCACGTGTGTATAAGTGAGAGAAAGAAGGAGCATGTAGACCTTCTGGGAGCGCCATCCTTGGCCAAGCCGTCAGCTAGCTGTCCCATCTGTTCCTCGCACATGGCGATGAGTTTGAGTAGAGAAACGCTCCTCTTCTTTGATTCTTTTATTTATTTGTTTTAACTTTGTCTTTATTTCTTACTCCTATCTGCTCTCCTCCACTCCGTGCATTTCATATCCTTCCTGTCAATTATCATCTCTAAACACGGTCATACCTTCCGCTTTTTGACCGCAGTCACCTTTCAGCTGGTGTCTGTAATCATAAACTCATTTTACTCACACACGTGCCAGCTCTCCTGCTCAGGCTGGTTGCCGTGGTAACCGGCTACTCGGCAGCTTGCCGGGAGTCTGGGTGTGCTTTACTGCTCCATCACTTACTACCATAAATCTTGGCTCACCCCAC
>JBBPBX010077915.1:0-16755 GCA_038048925.1 Garcialebias charrua | reverse complement strand
TACATATATATATATATATATATATATATATATATATATATATATATATATATATATATATATACATATATATATTAGGCTTGTTATAGATTAACCGATTCGACCGGATATCCGGTTTGACAAGCTAGCGATGTGGTTGCATCGGTAGCAGCCACGTAAACCGACAGCAACCAGCCACAAATCCAGAGATGAACCGGTTAAAAAGACACGGACCGGTTACGGACCGGTTATCGCGAGACTTGCTGGGTTTACAATGCGTTTCTAAAACAACGCGAGAGCGAAGCTATTCTCACGCATGCGCCATAGCTCACCAAGAGCACGAGCGAGCATGGATGTAAATAGTAGCCGCGCGCGCTAGCGAGTCACCGCGAAAGATTTTCAACACATCAGCCAGACAAAAATCTAAAGTGTGGAACGTTTTCGGGTTTTACTAGAAGGACGGAAAACTCGACAAAAGCCACGCTATTTGTAAGCTATGCAGCGCACCTCTGAAGTACACTGGTAGCACAACAAACCTCGACCAACAACTTTTCAAGCCTCACAACAACGAGCAGGATCATGCAGCTGCCACACACAAAGCGACGGGTAACGTTATCACTAAATTTTACGGGCAACTCAGTGATAGTTCACGAGCTACACAGGCCTTGAAGATCTCTTCCACACTGTTTTAAGTCCCTGCCCTTCCTCAGTAGCAGTGATAACTCCTGTCAATGAGCCCACAGAATGGGTGAACAGTCTTGTTGTTACACAGAAGAATAAACACGTTGTTGGACCCGAACTGCGTTGTCTCAGCCTTCACCTATAATATAAGCTGCATGACTATGACCCACAGCCATACAAGATTAATAAGAAGCATAAAGCTACAACAGTAGCCATGATGCAGAGAGGACATTCACAAGCCTGTCAGCAGAAACAACATCCCTGCATCACAAGGTAAATCCCCCAACACACTGTCAAAATACATATGTGACTGGCCGTGGCAAAACCAGGAACAAGTCTCCCCTGGGTCATTTTGAGTTATTTACAGAATCTTAAAGTGTGGAAGCTATCCGATTATGCCAAACACATGTCGCTCAAAAAAAAAATGAAGAAGATACAGCCATTTCAATGTTGGCAATCTGCAAATAAGATTAGGGAGAAAACAGGCTTCAAAGTTTTGGAAGAATGTCCCCATTCCAGAAGCATTACCTGGGGGTGTTAACAATTGCTGTTCATTTACATTAATTTGCGTTAACCCAACCCCCAGAACTGACTGTCAACACAGACTCTGCCTAGGAAGGTGTGCAGAATTTCAGCTTTGCTGGCAAATAGGGGTATGAATCTCTCAGTGTCTGGAGAATTGATTTGATTCCGATTTTTGGTATCACGATTCGATTCAAAATCAATTTTTCGATTCAGAAACAATTTTTGATTCAAAAATGATTTTTCTATTAAAATGGTCATAAATTTAGTTTCAGCTTTGTAACTGACAAGCTGAAAAGAATAAACAACAATGTAAACAAATGGAGCATTTATTTAAAACAATAATTTTAAACTGAGAATATTAAACAACAATGTAAACCAATGGAACATTTATTTGAAACAATAATTTTAAACTGAGAATAACAACAATGTAAACAAATGGAACATTTATTTAAAACAATAATTTTAAACTGAAAACATTAACAACAATGTAAACAAATAGAACATTTATTTAAAACAATAATTGTAGGTTCTGTACTTTATCAAAGTTTTTGAATCATTTGATATTCATACCAAAAATACAAACAAATAATACAGGAATGCATTAAATGCTGTAACTTGAATTACCAGTACTGTATTAGGTTAGCTTAGTTGCCTGGATTCCTCTAAAACAATAAAATAAAAATATAGGAACAAATAATTCATCCATCCATCATCTTTAACCACTTCTTCCTTTAAGAGTCATGGGGCTCACTGGTGTCCATGTCCAGTCATCACTGTGCGAGAGGCGGAGGGCACCTGGACAGGTCTCCAGTCCATCACATACAAATAATTCAAAATATACAGACAAAAACAGACTTCAGCCTACCAAAGTGTAGTAACCTTTAACTCAAGCATTATAAGAGGGGGACAATAATGCTGTCATTGCTGGTATCACTCAGCCCTCTGTGAATAGCAAACAACCATCAGGGTGCTAACGATCCATTGTTAGGCTGATGGTCCTCCATCATGTGAGCAGCTGGTTTCGGCTGTCATCAGCAAACTGGTTGATCCACTGTCCCTTACGAAACAAAAATATATTGGAATATATTGTAAAATATATTGGAATATATTGTAAAATATATTCCAATATATTATAATATATTCCAATATATTATAATTCCAATATCCCAGCTAACATTGAACGTTCAGACAATGTCCTCTGAACGTTGTCATCAACGTCCTCTGAACGTTTGCAGAAAACGTTCACTGAACGTCCAAATGAAACTCCATAAAACGTTCAGAGAACGTCCCCTGAATGTTCAGAAACTGTCCCCTGAACGTTCAGAGAACGTCCCCTGAATGTTCAGAAACTGTCCCCTGAACGTTCAGAGAACGTCCCCTGAATGTTCAGAAACTGTCCCCTGAACGTTCAGACAACGTCCTCTGAACGTTGTCATCAACGTCCTCTGAACGTTTGCAGAAAACGTTCACTGAACGTCCAAATGAAACTCCATAAAACGTTCAGAGAACGTCCCCTGAATGTTCAGAAACTGTCCCCCGAACGTTCAGAAACTGTCCCTTCAACGTTCAGACAACACAAACTTTTCAAGTTCCCAATCCACAGTTTTAAATTGAGATTTATTAGTGGAATCATGATGATATGTAGTTGTGCAAATAACTCTTGGCTATGAATTAATTCTACAGTACTAACATTAAAAATAACAGAGTCGAAAGTTATGATAAAAGAATCAGTTTATTACACATAAAGGCATCAGTATCATAATATAAAACAAATCCGTATATGAATAAAAAAATGCATAACTGGCATCAGTTGTAACAAAATAGGTACAAAAATAGGTACAAAAAGAATCTGTACATGGCATGCTATGCATATGAAAAATATAATGCATCTACTTCAAAACTGCGTTGAGGCAAACAAAGCTAGGAACCACATTTGACCATCCATTGTACAGCAGGAAACATGGTGGAAACCGTTGGTTTAAGGTTTACAAATCACTCCTTACATTTTTCCTTTATCCTCTTTAACATAAATTAAAGGATTAACAGAACAGCATAACACATAAAATGGAAAAGTCCACCTTTGGTACCTTTAAAAAACAAAAGCTTTAGAATTACATTGGAGGGAGCTTATCAACTGGTGGCAAAACAAAATGTACCAGTACAAATCTAAAAGTACACAGCTCACATAGCTTTGGTCTGTACTTAACATTAATTTGTTTTTGTTTTTTATTAACATGCCTTCATTTTTCTTTTGGATTTATAGCTGCAACACTGGCAGTAACACAAGAAATATGAAAGCTATATAAAATTACAGTCCCACCACAAATATGTTTAAAAAGTGTGCTGGTCATAATATTTTAAATAAGTTGATTTATTTCAGTAATTCCATTCAAAAAGTGAAACTTTCATTAAACTGATTTCAAGTTTATTTCTTTTAATGCTGATAATTAAAACCAACAACTAATGACAACCCTAAATTTAGTACCTCAGAAAATTAGACTATTACTTGAGATTAATTTAAAAAAATGTTTATAAATGTTGGCCAACTGAGAACTATGAACATGAAATGTACAATATGTACATCTTTGAATACTTAGTTGGGGGTCCTTTTGCAAGGACCATGGTACCATGTTCATACTTTTCAGTTGGCCAACATCTATAAAAATCCTTTTTTTAATTTTTTATCTCAAGTAATGTAATTTTCTGTTACCGGTAATGAATTTAGGCTTTTCATTAGTTGTCAGTTATAATCATCAACATTATGCTGGTGAAGATTCTCAGTCGTCCAGGACATGATGAAATCAAAAAAGGCGTTCAATACAGGATCAACTGGACTTTATTTGTTGCAGAAAACGTTTCGACTTCTGTCCAGAAGTCTTTTTCAATTCTGAATGGAAGCTGTATAAAACTTCTCGTTCTCACAGCTTCCATTCAGAATTGAAAAAGACTTCTGGACAGAAGTCGAAACGTTTTCTGCAACAAATAAAGTCCAGTTGATCCTGTATTGAACGCCTTTTTTGATATCATCAACATTAAGATTTTTTTTAAAAATATATCAGTCTGTGTGAATGAATATAATATACAAGTTTTACTTTTTGAATGGAATTACTGAAATAAATAAACTTTTTCATATTCTAATTTTATGACCAGCACCTGTATTTGCATCTCTCCCCCCAAAAAATGTGTTCCTCAGTTCTGTGTGAGCCCGTGTCCTCCACTTCTTTGTGGCACATTTTAAATGTCCTGTGTGACCCTCCACCTCCACTTCTTGTGGTGCATTAAATGTCCAGTGTCCACTTCTTTGTGGTGCATTAAATGTCCAGTGTGAAAGCCTCACCTCCACTTCTTTGTGGTGCATTAAATGTCCAGTGTGAAAGCCCCACCTCCACTTCTTTGTGACACGTTTTAATTGTCCAGTGTGAGCGCATGTCCTCTACCCTTTTTGCATGTTTTAAATGCTCTGCAGCATGAGTCCTTATAAAATCCTCTCTTGCCGCAGAATCCCCATTCATGATTCCATCTGCATTTGCAAAAAAACAAAAACAAACAAAAAAGAGTAATTAGTCATATGCAAAGGCAATCTGGAAAATGCACAGTGCCTTGCTGGGGTCTCCCCTATAACTGGATTAATAAATAATAAAAAAAACATCCATCCCAGCAAATGTTGATAGGTGGCTTGTTCACCGTCAGTAAGGAAGAACAATCTGTTGAGCGATCTGGTTCAAGTTCAGAGTTATGTGAAATGTGAACATCCAATTCAGAGGGAAAATCATAAGAATGATTGGCATGATGGTCTGAATGAATACTGCCATGATCATCATCTGAAAAGGACCCATTTACAGGAATATCTACAGTTTCTGCATGGTTCATTGGTGCCATCATCATGAAGAGAGTCAGAACTTTCAAGTGATTCACTGTGTTCACTATGCATGGCAATGACTTCATGCTGAAATGCAGGAGAATTTTTAACAAAATCTTGAGAATCATCTTGGTCATCATCTAAACACTTAAATTTCCGCTTGGCAACAAGATGAGTTTGTCTCCAAAGAGTAGATTTAGGAACAGAATAAATGTTTTTTGCCATTGTCAATGAGAGTTTAACCCTAACCCCAAGCCTCAGCAGTTCCACCACTTACTGGACAAACAGGTTTAACAATGTAAATCAAAACAGTTTGTTCACATGCAAATGAGGAACATCAGCCTGACGGTCATTAGAGGCCTTGATGACTCACAGGGTGCTCATGCAATAACAGCATTGGGGGATGGGGGGAGGGACAACAGAAAAAGGTTAAAAAAGTAAAAATAATCTTTCCACTTGAACGTCTTCAAGTTTCTTCACATTATCCAGCACATTCCCACGTTTATCCAGCACATTATCCAGCTGAGTGAACTCTTTCTATCTGTATGGTTCAAACCGTTCAGAAGCTTTGTGTTTGCTTTAAACACTCACCGGTCTCAGAGTTTATGTAGTTCTTGTCAGTTGATCTGTTGAGAGTCGCTGCGTAAGTGACCTCCACAACCTGGACGTGTTCGTTTCTCTCTTCCTGTTCGGCGACCACGAGCACTGGAAGAGGGATTCAGGCACCGTCATAGGACTCCTAAACCCAAACCCGATGAAACAGAGAGATGGGAATGACGGGGTGAGCTGCGTTCTGTTTTAAAGTTCCAGCAGAACCACAGTCTGACGGTTACAGAACATCTAGAACTGATGCTGAGGAAACAGCTGCTCTGGAGAAAGTTTTAGCTTTAGAAGCAAAACTCAAATATTTTTGAGGCTAGCTAACTCTGAAATTAAGTAAAACATCTGAAGTTGCAGTTCAAAAGCCTTAAACCTGTCTTGGTGTAACTTGGAAGCAGCTTATAAATTATAATTAATTCAGAATAATTTAATGAGCAAACACAAACCTTCATTATTCAACTGGGGTTAGGAGCATAAGGCCTCAAGCCCTTACCTTTCTTGTTGGTATCTGCTGACCAGGGATTTGGATTTGGTTCAAGCATCAAGATCCAGCTGCAGGGCGGTGCTCCTCTGTTTTGAACCAAACAAAGTAAAATGGTGGCAATGATGGGAAACCTTCACCACAAGGCATCCTGGGAGAAATCAAAGGGCCAATGAAAGGGCCTCCAACCAACAGTGGGGGTTGTGATTGCCCACCCTCAACTGTCACAGTGTTCAATCAAACCACCAGAACAACAAGGTTTTGCTTCTGGGGGGATAAACAGGAGTTAATGGAAGCCATTTTCTGGCACCAGAGAAGTACTCTAGCTGGTTCCAGAGTTTAACTGAGAGAAGTACTGTGGGAGAAAAGAGGGCCCTAAACCCTCTCTTAAACATCTAACTAACAGAAGTGTACAGTTTTTTACAACAACGCAGAAATAGAGATTTGGTGATAAATAATAACAACCATTATGTTTGTACTACTGTATACTCTTTAAATTAAATCACACCAAACATGTTTTTTTCACATTGAATGTCTAGAGTGAACGTTCAGACAACATTCAGACAACATTAGAAGTGCACTTCAAAACAAAAATAGAGATTTGGTGATAATAATTAATGACCATTAAAGTTTTAAAGATTAAAAAAACTAATTCAATAAAAATATGCCACTGGTTTTTTTTTTCTCACAGTAAGCAAACATTCAGAAAACGTCAGTGCACTTCATATCAAGACAAAAATAAAGATTTGGTGACAATAACCATAGCTTTTAAATATAAAAAAAAAACTGATTAAATGATCACAGCAAACATTTGTTTTTCACAGCAATTGATAGTTTACAGTGATAAGACAAAATCAGAAGGGCAAACTTTTTATAACAAGACAAAAATAGAGATCTGGTGACAATAACAACCATGTAATTATGGTTATAGATAAAGAACCCATATGAGTGGGGGTCTCGTACGTGGGCCCATTGCTCTATTGAAGATATAAAGACTGATTAAAGAAGTCACAGTAAACATGATTGTCATGTCAAGTGAATGTTCATAGTGAACGTTCAGACAATGTTCAGACAATGTCAGAAGTGCACACCTTTTGTAACAAAACAAAAATAGAGATTTGGTCATAAATAATAACAACCATTAAAGTGTCAAAGATGTAAGAAATAAGTGAATGAAATTACACCAATTTTTTTTTCTTACAGTGAGTGAACGTTCAGCGTTAACGTTCAGGAAACGTTCAGACAACGTTCAGATAATGTTCAAACAATGTTCAGACAATGTTCAGATAATGTTCAGACAATGTTCAGACAATGTTCAGACAATGTTCAGACAATGTTCAGACAATGTTCAGACAATGTTCAGACAATGTTCAGACAATGTTCAGACAATGTTCAGGCAATGTTCAGACAATGTTCAGGCAATGTTCAGGCAATGTTCAGACAATGTTCAGACAATGTTCAGGCAATGTTCAGACAATGTTCAGACAATGTTCAGACAATGTTCAGACAATGTTCAGGCAATGTTCAGACAATGTTCAGACAATGTTCAGACAATGTCAGAAGTGCACACTTTTTGTAACAAAACAAAAATAGAGATTTGGTCATAAATAATAACAACCATTAAAGTTTCAAAGGTGTAAGAACTAATTGAATGAAATTACACCAATTTTTTTTTCTTACAGTGAGTTACCGTTCAGCGTTAACGTTCAGGGTTAACGTTGAGGCAACGTTCAGACAACGTTGGGTCCTGAACATTCGACATTCGACCTTTAGACGACGTTCACTGAACGTCATCTGAACATTTGCTTGCTAGCTGGGATATTATACAATATATTCCATTATATAGAAATGTTATGATATATTTTCAAATATACACAAAGACATGTACACAATATATGTGAATATATATTGTGTATATATGGATACAAAAACGACCCACATATCTGCATAGTTTTCCCACTGTAGCTGACTTTATTTTTTAAGTTAGCAGGTTTACAGAAACAAAAGTCATTGATGAATTTTGCAATGTCCCTAAAGGTAAGGAACTAAAAACTTTTTTGACAAAGATAATTGAAAAAAAAAAAAAATACAGAAAAAATGAATCATAGAACATTATAACTTCAATTTCAATACAAAATTTCATGAAGGGCATCAGTAAAGGTAACAGCCCTAAATTGCTTTGAGATAGTGAAAAAACCCTCAAAAAGAATGTTGCAAAATAGAAATGAAGTAAATACCAATCACATTGGTGTAACTGCTACAAAATGTACATATATGCTGCCAATAATTGGGCAACTTACTATCTCATACTATGCTACTATGATTCTCTTTATGTACTGGTGAAGATCACTCAACGCTGCCCCACGAAGGCTTTGTTTGGCCTATTATCTAATTAATTCCACTAGGAATTCTTTGACCTCTTTGAGGCATTCAAACCACTAATATAGCATCAAAGTTTCAGTTTATCACAGCCAGGTGATCATGAAGTATGGAAAAAATGAGACATTACATGAGAGAATGAAGAAATACAGTAAAAATAACTTTGTCAAACTTGGGAGAAAACTGCACATTTTAAACCCTTCATCCCAATATATGTACACTGTATGGATGATTTTAGGGTACAATTTCAGAAGATGGACATTGAGGCAAGAAAAACTTTTATAAAATCAATGTAATTTGAAGGTAATATTCAAATGAAGTGGTTGAGTGACTTTCGTTAGGTATTCTTGAGGAAAAAATACTTAAAGGAAGATTTGTGCAGTTAATGTTTTTAATAACTAACATTTATATTTATAATGTCTAACATATATAAATATCTTGAACACACACACACACACACACACACACACAACCACATATATATACACAATTAACTTAAAAGTCCTACATATTTATCTGAAGTAAATATTTTACTGTTAGTTCAAGTGAAACTGTTAAGTTTCATGCGGCTGTAGCATCCTGCACTCTTAACCCTGATATTTATTGTATTTAAACTTTTTAGTAATCATTACTTACTCTTTTATGTTTTGTAAAAATGTTGTCTCATTACTAAATACAAATAAGTTTACTGTACTTTTTTACTAAAATATAGAGAGTGTACCTATTTTTTTAAGCAGATTACTAAAGATATTTTTATTTTGACATGAAGGGGCTGTCAAAGTATGCAGGACTTTTATATTGAAAACAGACTGTGGCATTTTAGCAAACCATTTTACTAAACACATACATCACAGAGCCACGGGCTGAAAGCCTCAATTGGTGCCATATGAAGTAAGTACCGACACCCACGCGTGCTCACCCTGGCCTGCTCAGAGCAGGGTGTAATAACACACCGTCAGTAACCCTAGATTAGTTTAATTTATATGGCATTTTAAACTCATAAGCAGAAAAACATGATGTATGTTTTTTACTTTTTATATGCTTTGTCTGTATTTTGGTAAACCATCTTTGTGGTATTGCATGGCATTTTGGTTAACCCTATGCGATAAGGAATAAGATTGAGTCAGGCCTCACATTAACACACGCACAGCAAAGGTCATATATGCATGCTCACTCAGGCCCAGGAGGCCTGAACAGAATTAGGTCCAGTAGATAAGGCAAACCTTTCTGCTGTTAGTTTTGCTGTGTTTTGCTGTGTTGTCAAATGAGCTGAAGGCCTCTTAAAACAGAGCTCTGTGATTTAAGGCCTGTTAAAAATGAAGAGTTTTTAAAGCATTTGAAGCAAAGATAATTAAAATAAAATGTAATCTTTGAATGAGCATTTTTGGGCCATGCTGCAGCAGCCAGACGAGCGCACACACACACATGCACATGCGAAGGCCTCAGAGGGCTTTCGCCAGATAAGGAAGGTGCAGCTCCCACACACACCTACACATATTCCAAAGGTCTGAGCACAACACTTGTTACAGACTGAGCAGAGGCCTTTAATCGGAACAAGAAATGAATACTGTTTCACACAGCAGCAGAAGCTGAAGGATTGTTAAAGAATCCATGCTGGAACGTTCGGAGGCAGGGCGTTGTTGCAGACAGCTGAGGCTTCTTGTCGGGATATGGGCTTGCACACAGAGAAGGCACACAGGGAGTTATAATGATAATAAACATGCACTCAAGCAGGTCTCTCTGAGCAGAAATTGGTCAGAGGAGATAAAGGTGCACACTTTTACAACTCAGAGGAAGAGCTGCAGGAGAGTTTTGCAACAGAGAAAGTCTTAAAATGCCTTTATGAAACAAAGTGAAGAAATATATTAATCTCTTGTGAAAATTGTATGTTCCATGTTATTTTATGTTTTCCTTTTATGGTTCACAGCAAACTTAAAGAGTTTTCCACTGCTGATGGTTGAAAAATAGTTTTTGAACATTACATAGCACGTTAAAAGAGTGTTTTTCCACAGTTTGAGTAAAACTGGGTGAAAGGTGACCAGAGTGTTCATGAGCTGAGGGAGGGCTGAGAGCTGAGACATTATGTCATTGTTTGGTGAGGGCTGGACAGGAGGTGTGGACTTCACATCACCAGTGCCCAGTCAGAACATAATAAAATGATGTAACTTTCTGAGGAGGGGAACTGAAGCCCCCTCTCTGGACTATAAATAAAGGCTGTCTGAGAAGAAAAATTGCTGAGTTTTGGACTTTTGAAGAACTCTTGTGGATTATGGACTGATGCTCTCTGGAAGCCGAACAGAAGAAATAAGGATTTTCTAAAAAGGGATTCTTTTTGGACAAAGAGACCCTTTTCCCTCAGCCTGGAATATTTTTTATTTCTTCACAATTTGGACTGGCTTCAGAGATGGAATAATTTCCTATTCTTTTGGAAATCCCTTGTGGCACTTTCTGACAAAAAAAGGTAGGTTATATTCCCAGTTTAATCCACAACTAAATTTATATTAAGAGTAAATTATTAATAACAGTAAAAAAGCCTCCTTTTATACAAGAAGATTAAATAATCGGTTGAAACCAACAAAGCGGAGATCTTCTCGCTGAAAGCGGACGGGTTTATCAGCTTGTTTGAGCTAAAAAGAACACGGAGTTCTTTTTTGTCCTCCCTCCTGCTGCAAAATGGGCCTTTGAAAGCTCAACGGAGCTGTGAATGGATGTTTTTACATTTTTATCGGAGTAACTGATTTTTCCTGGATATAATTATTTTTGTTTCTACAAGATTTTTTTGTTTTATAACAATTCTGTGGAATAAACCTCAATTAATGGATTAAACCAATTTTTTTTCCCTTCTGAATGAATTAGGGATATTTTCCTTTCTGTTCATAACAGATTAAAAGGAGTTTAAAGAGAAGTTTTGTGCGTCGAGAGATCAGACTGCAGCAAGCTGAATGTTTGGGAAAATTGGGAAGATAAGAAGAACACAGTGTCCCTGTTCGTCTTCTAACCGCTGTTAAAGGCCTCTCGTAATGGATTTTTAACTAATTTTTCCAGGAATTACCACATTATCTAATGGATTAAAATTGTCTATTTCTGGATTACCATTTTTCTGGATGGATTTAACAAATTTGTGGAACAAACAAATTCTCTTTGATTTAATTCAACTATTAATTAAGTTACTGTTTTGGGTCATCCGAGACCAACCCCAGAGCGGGGACCTGCCAGCTAGAAGCTGACTGACCTTGGATGAAAAGCCAGGAGAACACGATGTTCTAATTTTAACCTCAGGCCTGCTCTGAAGGCCTTGCTCATCAGCATCGCAGAACAACTGAATGGATTACAATATCTTTGAATGGATAACACTTTTGAGGAATAATTGATTTTGCCTGGGAGGATTACCAGATTTTTTAGCCCTAAACAGTTTTGATGGATTACAACTGGGATTTTTAACACGACAGAATTACCTGGAGGTTTTTCTGTGGAATTACAACGAAGACTTATTCAGTCTGCTGGAAGTGCAGACTTTCCTGACTGGATTATAACAGGATTAAATGAAGATTTCTAAAGTGGATGATTACAAAACAAGTTTTTCCTGAAGGATTAAAAACACAAGCTTTTCCTATGTGGGATTAAACAAAGATTTGTTCAGTCTGCTGGAAGTGCAGACTTCTGATTGGAGTACAACAGCATCACCTGGAGGTTTTTTCTGTAGAAAAATAACAAGATTTCCTGATAGGATTGGAACAAAGTTTTCTGGTGGAGATAAAAACACAAGTTGGAACACACCAAGATTACCTGGATGGATTAAACATATTTGATCGGAATCAGATTATTGTAGAATAAACCAACATTTTAGAAGATTATACAAATTATACATTGGAGTAGAACTCAATTCAATTAAAGCTAAAAACACATTAAAGCCCAGCGTGTGGAGGACATCTTTGGTGAGCTGTGAATCATTTTATCTCTTAAATGCAAATCATGTAACCTGATTGAATCTTTTCTGTAGTAAGTAGTGCTTATGCTGTTTCCCCTGCAATTAAATATTAAAGAATATAAAACGTACAAATTTGGATTTTTCATTCGACTCACCTTGATATTAAATGATGGAAAACTTGGTTCAAAGATAACAACAAGATTTTTGGAGGTTTTAAATGGTTGTGTTAGCCAAAAAGATATAAACAATATCCTGGAACCTTATTTTCCTAGGTTCTAAAACTAACCAGACGGATAACAATAACAATCTACTAGAGGTAAGCTGTCGTTTAATGTGTGTTTCTCCGGGAGATACGATCTGACTCCATTCTGCTAAGTCAGGCTATCAAATCGGAGTGGGACAGGGTATGACATGCAGATTTGAAGACAGTAACAGTCTGGTTGAATTACCTCGACTCAGCCTTAATTCTAACTAATCTTGAGACATATCGGGTAATACTCGTGTGCTAGGATAAAAGTTAAAAAACCCGTTACTGGAGAGGCTGGAGTGAGGACTTGTCGCAAGATCCTGCGGCTAACCTCACTCACGTAGAATTAACATGGCGCCCAACGTGTTTAAAGCATAAAGAACTCAAGATAACAAGGCGTGCATCAGTGGACTGACCGAGCGCCAAACCACAACTCTCCTAGGGTAGAGGAGTTGTAGCACGGCAGGACTAGCTACCAGCTAAGTACCCCTATACTACTAGGCAGTGGTGGGGTAAGTGGGGCTTACTAAGGACTACTGACCATGGTTCAAACGGTAAGTTAAGCAGACAGTCTGTTCCCATCCGAAGCGCAAGGTATAGAGTCCGGGAGGCTCTGAGGAACAGACAACTCGAGACGGCAAAAACGAAGAATGGCCACGGGAGTGGCACCAGTAGGACTGGTGGACCAGTCCGACATGAACGATCCAACTGAACTAAAACCTGAGCTGGTATCTACTACCACGACGGAGGATTCTCAAATCCTACAGGCAAAAGAAGGCATGGATCAAGGACAACACCCCACATCAGTCTGGAATCGACTCGGACAAATAGTTCCTCGAGAAGGAGATGTTGGGGCTCTGAGAGTGGTAGTAAGGGGAAGTAAGAGAGAAGTGACCTTCATTGGGATGCCTGGTGAGACCTTGGTCCTCAAGATCGATCAAGCAGTAAAGTCTTGTGACCTCGACCAACAGTGTTGGGATGAAAAGAGAAAAAACGGGATGAAACAAACCCAAAGAAAGAAAAAAGCAGCCCCTAGGGCTCCCCAACAACAAAGGAGATTTCAAGCCGAGGCAGCTAACACAACACCTCGAAGATGGGGCGACTATGTGCCCTCAAAAGACTATGCTAAAATGACCCCTGATGAAAGAAAGGCCCTTCGTGAATTCCGACTGAGAAGGGATAGGGGACCAGCTGAATAATGGTCGACAGGTTGCGGGTCACCCTTGATAAACATTATTAGGACGTGTCGAAATCTATGCCAAAGTGGATGGAAAACCTTACCTAATAGTCTCTGGGGCAGAGGTGTCTAAGACCCGCATAAACCTGAAAGCAGTAAGACATCTTATAGTTCAATTGGCAAACAGGACCGTACAAAAACCTGTGAAAATATCCCCAATGTAACAGAACAAAGAATGAATGAGAGCGACTTCTCCCAGGCTGGGAAAGAGAAGTTGAAGCAGATTATTAAGTTGGACTCTGTGGCTAGATTCGAAGATTCCATGCTAAAGAAGGAGACTATTAGCAGAGGAATGAAGAAGTGGATCTTATGTGCAACAGAGAAAGATCGTTTTTGTCGGGATCGAGAGTGGGAACAAACCCCGGCGGGCCGAGGGTCCCACAGGAGTACGTGTTAGAGGTTGTGCGTGGCGTGCATGAAGGGCTAGGTCATACGGGCGTACAACCTACACGTAAGGAGTTGGAGAGTCAGGAGCTCTGGATTCCCATGAAGCAAATTCACAAGGTGCTGCATGACTGTGTGGTATTTGGTCAATACAAACTCAGGACGATGCAGGCACCTAGTGGATGAACAAACTGGCAGGTGTCACGGGTGGCACTTGTTAACAGTAAGAAAAACAAGAAGGCAACGGTGTTGCTATCATGCTGAAACGATTCTGTGGGTCGTTGGGCTTTCCAAAGGAACTGAGAGCTGATGATGGGACACACTGTCACAACGTACAAGTGGATCACTAGTGTCAGACTTTTGGGGTGATGCGTTTTCTCACTGCCCCCCACAACTCAAGCCAGCAAAGTTGAAAGAAAGAAAGAAAGAAAGAGCCATAGGTTTAGCCAACACATTGGATTAGCTAAACATGCTAATACCAAGGAATGCACTATAACTGTGGAAGTAGGACAAGCCTTGAATGACAGGCGTTGAGCTGGAAGACCCTCCCCCGGTGAGGAGCTTAACCAACGTCAATTTAACACGCTGGACAGTAGCGGGGCCTCAAGGTTAAAGAGGGACAACCAGCCTCCAACACTTCATTTGAGGTTGGACAAAAAGGGTGGGTCAGAGCACAGGATCACCCATCAGCAGTTGCAGTGGAGCACAAATGGAACGCCACAGACAAAGTGATGAGAATATTAGACAATAACACGGTTGTGTTAACAAAGTTAGGGAATCCTGGAAATAGAGCAACTGAAGCCAATTCCTAGCTAATTCAAACCAGAAACCGGATTATGGCCAATGAACCAAGTACCATGCTCCCCTATCGTAGAATGGCCACTATATGCGGGGGAGTTATCTTAAGAAGAACAACCTCAGAGCTTTTGGGCAGGTAGGGCTCTGAAGACCTTGGAGTACGCCAAGAGAAGATACCTGTCAGCAGAATGCGAAATGATGAAGTGGAACAAGCTGTAAAACAGCTGTGAAGTCAACATGGAACCTACTGGCCTACCCATTTGGTGGGAAGGACCAGGAGAAGTTAGGCCCCTCAAAACTTGAGGTGAAGATAAAAGACGAAAAGATTAGCCCCTCAAATCTGAGGTGAAGAACAAAGATGAAGAAATTATCCCCTCTGAGGCGAAGAACCTGAGGCGAAGAGAAAATATAAAGATTAAAAAATAAACCCCTCAGAACTGAGGTGAAAAGAAAAGATGTACGGGAGTACAACTGAAGCCAGTAAAGGTGGATACCTTTATTTGTGGGAAAACTAGGACCACAGTTTTGCCAAGAGTAATGATCTTCACACAATGGGAATTGAGTGAAAGAGGCCCAAAAGATTGTACCTGTGAATGGGAGGGGACTATGGTGAAGTACTATGTAAATTGTCAAACGAGGATGCTGTAGATTCCCAGAACAGCTGCACATAGTGTAGACACGCCCATAAGACCTGACTCCACCCAGTGGATTAAAGTCTCGGTACAGATGATCGTGGCTCCACACAAGGGAGTGTATTCGGTGGGAGCTACAATACAGCTGATCAAAGACAATAAAGAAAACACAGAAAAGTCCCAACCCAAGTAAAACAGAGAAAAAGCGAAGTGTACTGAACGCTTGGGCCAGCAAGACATTTCTGAGGGAATGGAAGCACATGAACAAGGAAATGAACAACTAAAAACTGAACGACGGGGCGCTAGAATCATCAAGGGATCTGATCGCAGGAGAAAAGGTAGAGAATCATTAAATCAAGTCTTAAGGTGTCCAAATTATATTTGGAAAGGGAAGGATAATATAAAATCTGCAAAAATCATTGAAACATGCTGGTCCTGGGACAGAGACCCGCTTTACAATGACTCAGACTCAGAGGACGAGGCACCCACTTATGTGTGGAATTTGCTGATTCAACGATCCAGGACAGGACCGTATCAACCAGCTCTAATTGTACGGAAAGAACTAGTAAAGTTAGACCGTCCAAGAAAAGATTATACCCTGAACTTTAACAGAAACAAAAATTACTACGGTTCATGTACAATGTTCTACAGGAGCAAAGACCTAACTAAAGGGTCTCTTAGGGGTATCACTGACTACGCAGTAACAAAAGACTCATGGAGAATGCCATACAACCCCAGCCCAATGGGGACACCATGGATCTTCAATGTTGTCTATTTAAAAGTACTTGGAATGCGGTTCAAAATCAGATGGGGCCATAATTACAGAGAGTCACATCAATCACATTTCTGCGAGATCTCCATAGGGGAGTTGGAGGTTTGGACAACAAGCCGAGCTATGAAAATAAGCATCTACAACCGGGAAACTAACCCAAACAAAATAGTGGTTGAAAACACTGAGCTGCCCCTAAGAATGCTGTGTGATCGAGTCTGCACATCCATCAACGATTGGGAAGAATACCCAGTAC
>JBBPBX010077914.1:3974-16756 GCA_038048925.1 Garcialebias charrua | reverse complement strand
TTTCAAAGCCACCACCATCATCCCTGTCCCAAAGAAGGCAACGCCCGCATGCCTCAATGACTATCGCCCAGTAGCACTCACCCCCATCCTGATGAAGTGCTTTGAACGGCTAGTCATGAAAAGCATCACATCTGTCCTCCCTGACTCCCTGGATCCCTTCCAATTTGCATACCGACCTAATCGCTCAACCGACGATGCCATCTCCTCTGCCCTTCACACAGCTCTCACACATCTGGACACGAAGGACTCCTATGTTAGAATGTTGTTCATCGACTTCAGCTCGGCATTTAACACCATCATCCCCCAACAGCTCATCCTTAAACTGGACAGTCTGGGGCTGAACACCTCAATGTGTAACTGGCTGCTAGACTTCCTGACCGGGAGACCACAGACAGTACGGATCGGGAGTAACACATCTAGCACCATCACATTGAACACAGGGGCCCCACAAGGATGTGTGCTGAGCCCCCTTCTATTCACCCTGCTAACACACGACTGCACACCATCGTACAGCTCCAACCACTTCATCAAGTTTGCGGACGACACAACAGTGGTGGGTCTCATCAGCAACAACGATGAGACGGACTACAGGAACGAGGTGAGCCGCCTGGCCTTGTGGTGCGGACACAACAATCTCACTCTCAACGTGGAGAAGACAAAGGAGATTGTTGTGGACTTCAGGAAGAGGGATGCCCAACATGCCCCTCTGACCATCAACAGCACCGCAGTGGAGAGAGTGGACAGCACCAAGTTCCTGGGAGTGCACGTCTCAAAGGACCTGTCCTGGAGCAGGAACACTGCATCACTGGCCAAGAAGGCTCACCAGCGTCTCTACTTTCTCCGCAAGCTGAAAAGGGCTGGAGCTTCAACCCCCATCATGAGCACCTTCTACAGAGGTGCCATAGAAAGTGTCCTGACCAGCTGCATCACTGTGTGGTTTGGTGCATGTACTGCATCATGCCGCAAGAGCCTCCAGCGCATTGTGAGAGCAGCTGAGAAGATCGTGGGCACCTCCTTGCCCTCACTGCAGGACTTACACAGCAAACGCCTCACTCGGAAAGCCCACCGCATGGCAGGTGATCCCACACACCCACTACACAGCTGCTTCAGACTGCTGCCATCAGGGAGGAGACTGAGGAGTCTCCAGGCTCGAACCAGCAGACTGAGAGACAGCTCTGTTCATCAGGCAGTCAGAATGCTAAACACTCTGCCTGCTCTGCCTCCCCTCCCATTTGAACTGCCTTAACACTAAAACTTTCTCACATATTATCACTCAACACAAAGTTTTTAACACTAGACTCTGTGTCATCAAACGGGTTTCACTAAACTCTCGGTCATGTGCTCATACAGTTTGCACTACTTCTCATACTTGCACTAATGTCTGTATTACATCACTGCCTATAATCATAATACTGTTTACATTCTCTGTTTACATTTATTAATACTGTTTACTTTTATTACTACTGCTTACATGTAATTACTACTGTTTACATTTATTTACACTACTCTAATATCTACACCACTGCTGGTACATATACAGTGTGCTCTGAACGGTCTTATTTAGGGATGCCCAATGTGCCTTACTGCATATGCCACTTTTTGCCTCTACAACAACATCAACTACTACCTCATACATATACTGTGTACATTGACTCATACGCTGCTTTGCCACTTTGCAAATGTCAATGCTAGAAACCTTTAGTTTATTTTAGTTATACTTTTTATACTCTTTTTTTATACTAGTATGCAAAAACTCAGGACAATATTATGTTCATTAAATGTTTAATGTTTTAGTTTTAGAGTTGGTGTAAATTTTCATACTCTTATACCACTATGCAAAAAACTCAGGACAGTGTTAGGTTTACTATTTTATGCTTATGTCTATTATTATATGTTTCAGTGTTTCAATGTTTAGATGTTTACTGTTGCACCGAGGGACTGAGAGAAACGCAATTTCGGTCCTGTGTATGTCCTGCACTGTACATATTGCAGATCTGACAATAAAGTTGACTTTGACTTTGACTTTGACTTTGACTAAGTAAGTAAGTAAGTAAGTAAGTAAGTAAGTAAACTTTATTTATATAGCACCTTTCACAGATATAAAATCACAAAGTGCTTTACAAAAGAAATACACATAATAAAATCATACTAAAATTATACACTCTTAAAACATGCTATACAAAAAGGTTACACATGATAAACTCTAAAATCGATAAGTACAATTAACCATAAGCCTGTTTGAAAAGATAAGTCTTAAGACTTCTTTTAAATGCATCAGTCGACTCGGAGCCGCGCATTGTTAGAGGGAGAGCGTTCCAGAGCCTCGGTGCCACCACCTGAAATGCTCTATCACCACGGGTTTTAAAATGGGTTCTAGGGACCGACAGCAGTAGCTGATTAGAAGACCTCAGAGTTCTAGACTGACAGAGTGGCTTCAAAAGATTGAAAACATATTTGGGAGTCTCACCATGGAGTGCTTTAAAAGTTAAAACCAAAATTTTAAAATGAACCCTAAAATATATCGGAAGCCAGTGGAGAGAGTACAGAACAGGAGTAATATGATCCGTTCTGCGGGTTCCAGTCAAAAGTCTGGCTGCAGCGTTCTGAACAGACTGAAGAGAAGCCATGGTGGATTTACTTATCCCTACTAAAAGGCCGTTACAATAATCCAACCGAGAAGAAATAAAAGCATGGACAACCATTTCTAATTCTGTCTTAGATAAAATAGCTCGCAACTTTGAAATGTTCCTTAAATGATAAAAACAGTTGCGAACTAACAGTTTACAATGACTGTCCATTGACAGAGAGCTGTCAAAGAGAACACCCAGATATCTAAGGTTGTTTTTGTTCGAAGGATTTAAGAACCCAAGATGCTTCCTTATTTCCATGATTTTATCATCTGGAGCAACGATAAGTGTTTCAGTCTTAGCAGCATTTAACTGCAAGTGGTTGTCATTAAGCCAACTTTTAATGTCAGATAGGCAGTTACTGAGTTCAGTCAATTTGTAAAATTCAGACAATCAAAAAGAACAGTAGATTTGAATAGCGTCTGCATAGACATGGTATGAGACGTTACTTTAGCGATCGAAAATAAAACTCAATGGGTGAATGTACAGTAAAAATAAGAGTGATTTTCCAGTAAAATGTTGTTGTTTTTTCCAGTAAAAATTTTTTTTGTGTGTTTTACACCGTAAAAGACAATGCACATTGACATTCAGACATGGTCGTAGTTTAGTTTTGCTTCCCAGTCTTACCTCAGTTCTTCTGGGTACTCAAAACCTTTTTGACACTTTATTTTACGTTCATGTCACTCGGTGAGTGCAGCTCTCAGGACATAATTACCTACAGTGTACCCTCAGTGTGGACCGAACTTGGCAAAGAGCCTTCTCTTACTCTGCTCCTGTAATCTGGAACACGTTTCAAAAAGATCTGAAGCTCTCGACCTTGACCTCTCTAGGTCTTTAAACAACTACCGGTAGTTCATGGCAAAAACCAATGCAGACCTGTTCCTGTTTTTAGCTCTTTACACAACTTTATAAGTTAGCTGTTTTTTAATTTCATTTTTACATAATTTCTTCTATTTACTTTTTCATTTCATATGCTTTTTGTATGATTGTTGTTGTCTGTACCTCATCTACCACCTCATGTAATTTGTTTAAAACAGTTCTCTCTTGTAAATGAGTCCTCGTGGCTCAATTCATTCAACCTTTATTTATACAGGCTAGCCTCGTTGAGCCACGGGGACTCATTTACAAGAGGGACCTGTTTCACTCACACCTAGGGTCAATTTAGAGTTACCAATCAGCCTAACATGCATGTTTTTGGACTGTGGGAGGAAACCGGAGCACCCGGAGAAAACCCACGCATGCACGGAGAGAACATGCAAACTCCACCCAGAAAGGCCCCCGGACCGGGATTTGAATCGGGGACCTGCTCGCTGAGAGGCAGCAGCTCTACCAGTTGTGCCACCGTGCTGCCCAATGAAACTCAAATTCAGATTCAGGTGGACTCAGATTCAGAGGTTGAATGAAAAAACACACGTGGCTCATATGTTATCAATACAGCAGTTCTCAGTCAGTAATAACCCGTTCAAGCAGCTATAAGAACTCACTGCCACTGAGCCTTTGTCAGAGTTAAACATGTGAGCTTGTGCCGAGGACAGACGTTCCCCCTCCCACGCCGCTTTGCTGCTCTGTCTGTCTGTGAAACTGCTTCTGAGCCTCTCTTGCATATCTTCTGAACAAAAAACTATGGACTTATTTGGTAGTTGGTCCCTCTACACAATTTGATAATATTTCTTCAAAGAGAAGACAGGCTTTAGGAGAGCCAATTTGCCCTGTTGGCATGCACACAGCTGGCTATCTCATCGACTTGAAGACTTGATGACGTGTCTATCTCTGCTGTCATCTGTGGATCTAAAGGAGGCATATTTAATTGGATTTACAATAACTGGTTACTGCTTTTTGGATTCAGCTGGTTGCTTGTTTTATCTACAATTTAAGGAAGTTTGTCGACAGCAAATTGAGACCCGATCACGCTGCTTGCCTTTGTGATGGCTTGGTTCTTGCTTGTGTACCCAGATTCAGTTACCTTGGGCAGAATGGATCAGATCTCGGGGATTTTTACACAGGGACGTTCCATCGGTGTGTGGCCACATAATTTGGACATTTTCGGAACCGTTTTCTGGACCAACACAGACTCAAGGTAGATGTCATTGTGTTCTGCCTGTACCCAAAATAATGTGTGTGTTTATCTGAATCTGGCTCCCCCGACTGACCTTGAAGGCCATCCTTATCTGAATACGCCTGGAGGACATGTAATCTGATGCTCAACCCTGCCCATCGGGGAACTCCACCGTCAACCAGAGTGAACCAGCTGAATGAACATTCTGTCATCATTTCAGGACTCTTGGATTCTCATTAGCGTTGACCTTGGCCATTCCCCGACATACCTCTAGAACCTTTATGGATCTCATTGGAGGGAGCTGGCTGATTAAATCAGAATTCTTACAGTGCCCTCGAGAGCTTCTCTGAACATTGCTCATTGTTCTCGGTGTCTCCCCCCCTCTGCAGAATGTCTACGTCACTATGTGCTTATTTGTGCGAGGTGTTTTTAATATTATTTTTTTTTCTCAGGCAAGAATAAATATTTTAATAGGAATTTTTTTGCCTCCATTTCCTAATGTGTTTAACTTCCTTACTTTTTGTCTGTCTGAGCAGATCTCACTTGTAAATGAGTCTTTGAGGCTCAATGTGACTTATCTGTCTAAATAAAGGTTGAATGAATGGAGGCCTGGAGTTTGAGATCTGCGTTTAAATTCCCTTTCAGTCATGGTCTCTCTGTGCAACATATGCTATGGGAATTGCGCCCCCGCGCGATTACCCGAAAGAATACATTCATGCCTTTACGGCAAGGGCGTCAGCGTTGCGCCAGAGGCCCCTCCCTCTGGGTATTCAAGCCGCTGACGCCCATCCATCTTTCTCTTTTTTGCCCTTCATCTCGCTTAACACCTGAACTTCGTGGGACTTCTCTGTTGTCGCATCGCTCGATTGAGGTGAGCTTACTGAGCGTACAGAGAAATTTTCCT
This sequence comes from Garcialebias charrua, assembly GCA_038048925.1. NCBI lineage: Eukaryota > Metazoa > Chordata > Actinopteri > Cyprinodontiformes > Rivulidae > Garcialebias > Garcialebias charrua. Next base: position 11,169 of record JBBPBX010077914.1, on the reverse strand, counting down.
GCATACTGCTGGGCTGGCAAAAGCTAGTCCAGTTTTTTTATACTTACCTTGAAGTTTTCTTCTCTTTCCGTAGCTGCTTTGCTCGACTGTGCTAACTGCGTCACAAACCCCTGCTAACCATTAGCAGGCTAACCAGCAAAAGCAAGACGACAGAGAGGACGGCTTCGAACAAAAGGAAACTAGGAACAACTTCGACGATTCTCATCTCCGGACATGGCTCCCGAGAAGAGAAAACGGAGGACAAAGAAGAAGAAAACCAACAGGACGACGAGCCCTCGCTCGCGCCCCTGCCCCAGCGGATGCGGCTACTCCCTCTCGGCGACGGACACCCACGAGGCCTGTCCTGTCTGCCTAGGGATTCTGCACGCGAGAAAAGTGCTGGAATTCCCCGACTCCTGCTCCCATTGCCGTCGAATGTCGGCGGTAGTGAGGAAATGCCATGCGGACGCATTGGCTAAATCCATGGCTAAGGCCACGGCGCTGAAGGTCGCACGTCGCACAAAGCTGCTCGCTCTCGAACTGGAGCTCGATAACGTGGACCTGGAATGCAACGGTCGAGTCGGAGAGGACAACGTGTCGGACTCCTCGGTTGCTGTCGAGGACTCAACGCCCAAATTGTCTGGCCAAGACGCCGAATACGGTTACAGAGTAGAAAGTGTGGATTCCTCCCAGAACCTGGTGTAAATCTTACCGGAACTGGACTTGTCGGTCCCTGCTCTGTTCGACCTGTGCCATAGGGCGGCGGATGCCCTGCAGGTCACGTGGCAAGACCCCACGCCTCGCCAACAGGCTATGAGGCTGGCGGGAAACTACTTCTATACGAAGCAGCCAACAACGTATCAAAAAATGCCAATTTTCCCGGACTTTCTCATGGAGCTCTAACGCTCCTGGGCGGAACCCGGAGCTCCCATCACGCTGCCACTATCCCGACTCCTTGATGTTGCGGGAATGGAGACAGCGGGCCTTGCCAGCGCACCCTTGATAGAGGAGACTCTGGCGGCTCACCTGGCCCCCTCAGCCACGGGGACGAAACCAGCGCTAACCAGCATGGCCTGCCGCGCTTCGGAGAAACAACTTGAGAAGTGCTACAAGACTCAGGGCCTCGCGGCTCGCGCAATGAATGCATCAACCATGGTGCAAGCGTACCTGGCAGAAAAACTGTAGGATATCCAGGTAACAAAAAACGAGCATGTCGCAACGGAGGCCATGGAGGAGGCCCGCCGTGCCTCTGACCTCGTGCTCCGCATGATGGGGACAATAGCCATTTCACAAGGCAAAGCATGGCGGAAATAGTTGTCGCCCAGCGCCATCTTTGGCTAACATTGTCGGACCTCCCGGAAAACCAGAGGTCCACCTTCCTCCAGCACCCAATCGAGTCAATGGGACTCTTCGGGGGAGCCCTGGAACGCGTCCAAGCCAGGCTGGAACAAAGACGCAAATAGGCGGAAGCCCTCCGCGAGGGGTTGCCGAGGAAAAGCTTTGCACCCCCAAAGGAAGACATGCGTGGCCTCCCACGGAAGAGACCCGCTGGTGAAAGTGAAACTTTCCACTACCGGCCAAGGGCTTCTTCAGTGACCCCGTGTTGAACTCAGATTCGGGCCTGATGAAGCAGGACAAACTGATAATTTTACAGGTTTGTCCGCCCACGCGGTACGGGAACCTAACATTTTGAGCCCAGTCTCTACTTGTAAAGTACTACGAGGAGCTGGTGACATGTGTACGCGCACCAAACATGACTCACCTACTGTATGTGTAAATAAAACAAACACTGCTTCAGGCATGTACAAAAATAAAAGTACCAAAGCAAAAACTGCCTTGGTTCTTGACTCGAGTCCCATTTTTACAAAACATAAACCATGTGGTCAAACTATGAACCACAGCAAGTTACACGAGCTCTGTTAGAGACGGTCAGATCTCGTGATATCTTCTGTTGGGCCGACCAGCCTGCTCGAAAGAGCGCGAGAGGGGTCAAAGGCCACTCCTCCAGCATTAAAACACGAAGAGCAACAATTCAGCATGTCGTCCAGGCTCAGCGCACACGCGCAGGCCTGGGAGGCGTGTCTACCAAATGATTGGGTCATGACAACAATATGTCACGGGCTCAAGTTGCAGTTCACAAGAAGACCGCCCCACTTCACAGGGGTACTGCAATCTAAGATTAACCCTACACGTGCACACGTGCTGAGGGAGGAAGTTTTGACGATGCTGTAAAAGGGAGTGATTAGTTTGGTCTCAGGACGTAAACTACACTCTGGCCACTACAGCAAGCACTTACTGGTGCCCAAAAAGGATCATTCCCTGAGACTGATTCTGGATCTCAGAACCCTGAATAAGAGGATAAAAACTTTAAATTCAAGATTCTTACACTACGGCAAGTTCTCCAGTCTGTGAGACCAGGAGTTTACGCATGTACAAAAACTACTATACAAAAACTCAGGACAGTATTACACTTTTATTATTTCATTTTATGCTTATGTTTATTAAACGTTTTAGTGTTTTAGTGTTTAAATGTTTACTGTTGCACCGAGGGACAGAGAGAAATGTAATTTCAATCCTGTGTATGTCCTGTACATATTACAGTTTTGACAATAAAGTTGACTTTGACTTTGACTTTGATGTACAGTGGATTTGAAAGATGCCTATTTCCACATAGGCGTGTGGAGGAAACACATAAAGTTCCTCCGCTTTGCGTTTGAAGGGAACACTTATGAATTCAAAGCCTTACCCTTCGGTTTAAAGACTGCTCCTCGTACATTTACTAAATGTTTGGATGCAGCCCTGACCCCCCTTAGGAATCAAGGACTCAGGGTCATGAATTACTTGGATGACCTGCTGATTCTGGCTGGAAGCAGAATGCAGGCCCAGTCACACTCCTATAGGGTGATCTCTCACCTGGAGTCTCTCGGTTTTGTCATAAACCTACAAAAAAGCGATCTAACTCCATCACGGGTTACCGTATTTCTGGGAGTACAGATTGACACTGTCCGGTACAGAGCATGGCTCTCAAAGGAACGAGTTTCCTCCATTCGCCGTTGCCTGGAAAGATTTAAACTGGATCAACGGGTCCCTGTGAAAACGTGCCAACGCCTTTTAGGCCTCTTTGGCAGCAGCCATTCCTTGTGTGTCACACGCATTACTGAAAATGTGGGCCATACAAGTATGGCTAAACCGACAGACACAACCCGCCCTGACTAATCAAGCAGGAAAGGTTAGGATAGATTCAGAGTGCCTGAAGGCCCTGGAACCTTGGAGAGATTTGTCTGTTTTCACGGAAGGGTGTCATCTCGTGTAGTAATCATGAAGGACGCCTCTAAAACAGGATGGGGGGGCGATCTGCAGAAATCAGAACACCTGTAGCCTTTGGAATGAACAGGAAGCGAGATTACATATCAACTTCCTGGAGTTGCTGGAAGTATTCCTGTCATTAAAATACTTCTTCAGTAAAGGTCTGATTGCTGGACAGCACATCCTGGTGAAATCAGATAACAGGACCATAGTGTCCTTCATCAACAGAGAGGAAGGGACAAGGTCCCAGGCCCTCCTTGGACTGACACAGAGGATGCTCACGTGGTGTGCTCCAAGAATCTTGTTACTTAGGGCGACTCATGTCCCCGATGATCTAAATTATGGAGCAGATGCCCTCTCATGAGGGCCTCTCTTGGTGTCAGAATGGAGCCTGAACCCACGGATTGTGGAACAGGTCTGGTCACGATTTGGGAAAGCCTCTGTGGACTTGTTCGCTTGCAGGGATAGCTCACAGTGTGACCTCTACTTCTCCTTGAGGGAAACAGACGCACCATTGGGAATAGATGCTCTGGTACACGATCGGCCAGCAGGGATGCTCTACTATGCCTTTCCACCTGTCCCTCTGATCGAGGCAACACTGGAACATGTGCGCCAGGGAGCCCTCTCCCTGATCCTGATAGCCCCCAGATGGCCGCAGAAACCGTGGTTCCCGGAGTTGATCTCAATGTTATCAGGGATACCATGGCAATTGCCTCCTCACAGGGACCTGCTGACTCAGGCACGTGGGCAGCTTCTACACCCACGTCCGGAGTTGTGGCAACTTTCAGCCTGGCCTTTGAAGGGAACTGGCTGAGAGCCTAAGGCTTTGATTGCTTTATCCCAAAACAAACAGTAACAACATACGCAAGGGTACCCCTTGGTGTTTATGCTTGCTTAGGAGATGTTTAATGGAGGGGTTTCCCCTCTCCTTAACAGATCTCCAACATCAAGATGGGCCCCACTTGTCAGTCGTGCCCCTTGTATGTAAAGAAGTTTTTACCCTAGGGACTTGGGAGGTTACCCTGTGCTTGACCTGGGTTTTCTACCTCCACATTTGTCACCCATTTACTTGTGACGTAATGGGTCCCTTTCTCCTTCCTCCTCTTTCTCAGGTTGTTCCAGAGAGAAAAAGGAGATGATGAGTAATAATAATAATAATAATAATAATAATAATAATAATAATAATAATAAATTCAATTTATACCGCACTTTTCATTAATAAAAATCTCAAAGTGCTACAACAATAAAACAAGTGATAAAATCAAGTAAAATCAATAATAATATCAACCAAGATCAAAGATAAAATCATGTGGAGGCAGAATAGGCTTGCTTAAAAAGAAAAGTCTTTAAGCCGTTTTTGAAGTCAACCAGTGACTGTGGAGCTCTCAGGTAGTCAGGGAGGGAGTTCCATAGGCGGGGGGCAGCCACACAGAATGCCCGGTCTCCCATGGTCCTTAATTTGGTTCGTGGAATGTGAAGTAGATTACTGTTCTGTGATCGTAGAGACCGGGTGGATGAATATGGTGCAAGAATGTCCTTTAGATAGTCAGGTGAAGTTCCGTGTAAGCATTGGTGTGTAATGAGAGCAGTTTTGTACTGAATTCTGTAGGTGACAGGAAGCCAATGGAGGTTATGGAGAATGGGTGTAATATGTTCAAATTTACGAGCTCTCAATAAAATCCTTGCTGCACTGTTTTGAATATATTGAAGCTTCTGAAGATTTTTGCCAGGGATTCCAATAAACAGGGAGTTGCAGTAGTCGAGCCTGGAGGAGACAAAGGCATGGACGAGTTTCTCAGCATCAGAAAAAGTCAGAGATGGGCGAAGTCTGGAGATGTTTCGAAGATGGAAGAAGCAGGTTTTAAACAGATGCTTAATGTGATTTTCAAATGTAAGATGAGAGTCCATTTTTATTCCAAGATTTGTAACAGAGGTGGAGAGGGGGATGTCTTGACCAGAGAAGGAGATTGTTGTTAAAGTTTATGTTTGTATCTGGTGAGGGGTGCCAATCATTATGGTCTCACACTGGTGGAGCACGCTTAGGCTGTCTCTAGCTGGTGTTGTTTATATATGTGCTCAGTTGAAACATCAAGTTGATGTTTTTTACATTTGACATTTTTTCTTCTCAGCCTGTGCTCTCTACATACCCTGTAGAAAGCAGCTGGGAAATGCCTGTCTTTTTAAGGCGGATGTTCTCACATGCATTTTGCTGAGCATTTCAAGGGCGTGAATGAATTATGTTCCTATAGCATATGTTGCACCGAGAGACCATGACTGAAAGGGAACTGAAAGTTATGCACCATAACTCATGTTCCCTGAAGGAAGGGAACGAGGTGCAACATATCTGGCCCTTTCAATGCTGAAAGCTCTGTGAAGTGCATTTCGGAGAAAGGTGGATGGGCGTCAGCGGCTTAAATGCCCAGAGGGAGGGGCCTCTGGCGCAACGCTGACGCCCTTGCCGTAAAGGCGTGAATGTATTCCTTCAGGTAATCGCGCGGGGGCACAATTCCCATAGCATGTTGCACCTCGTTCCCTTCCTTCAGGGAACATGAGTTAAGCCCCCGGTAGAGCTGTGCGTACAAGCAGTACGCCTCTGTACGACGTACGTACGCAGAACAGCGGAACAGCTCGCGGAACAGCTTCTACCCTGAGGCTGTTAGACTCATGAATAAATAAAAATAAAATAAAAAAATAAACACTGCAAAATATCACATTGTGCTGATGCTGATCTGTTTTCTTGTTGCTGTGTTCATCTGTGTTCATCTGTGACCATCTGCTCATACAAACTCATGTTCGTGCTGCTGTTTATTTCCACTATATTAGGCTTAGTGTATTACTAGTTGATGTTTTTCTTAGTTAATTCTAGATGTTATTACTGTTTTTCTCTTGCATTTGTTGTTGGATGTAACTGGGACCCCGTGTACATAATCTCGTTTTCATCACATGTACCACATGCGGTGCAAATGACAATAAAGACTCTCTGACTCTGACTCTGACTCTGACAAGCGAAGCCCCGCGTAGCCCCACACGGCACGAACACGCAAAACTCAATTTTTACGACCGTGTACGCGATGCGCGTTGTCTCACCATAAATTGGCCGGGGCCGGACTGTTTTGTATGTTACACAAATTAATTAAATTCCCCTTCTTCATCGCTGATCAGGACTTTTGTTTTGTTTTTTTGCCAAAAGTCAAGTAAAAGCTTCATCCTCCATTCACTCCATGACTGAAATCAATGAATTCATGTCCTACCTGGCAGCGCAAGGTTTTAAATATTTCCTGGTGGGCTGAGGGCTTCAGGAAAAGTGCTCCTGTTTTTTATTTATATTTTTTAGAAGTTTTTAGTAACATATAAAGTTTTAGAAAGACAGCAGCGGCTGCAGCCAAGCGACCGCGGCTCGGGTGCAGCTGAAGCCAGCTGGTTGTCCCACTCGAGCTGTCAATCATTTCAGTGTCAGCAAGTGACCAATCAGCGACCTCAGTTTGTCCCCTCTGCACGCAGCGGCTCAAATTACAACAAGAATTTGGAGCGAAAACGCAAGCATTTAACATGAGAACTGAAAGCAGAGCTGTGCCAGCGAACGCGTGCACACAGAATGTGCGCGTAGCGTGGCATACAGGCAGCACGCTCAGCTCTACCTGAGCCTTTATGGTGCATAACTTTCAGGAACAGATGGTGGAAGTTAAGGGCCTTGCTCAAGGACCCTGGCAGGATCCCACCCAGAGTGGGGCAAATGAGGGTGGCGGCAGGCGTGGATGCTTCACCATTCCCACCCACATTTTTGATGTTGTCAGTACCTGGAGTTGAACTGGTGATCTTTCAATCACAGGCCCAACTTCCCTAATCTCAGCCATCACTCCCCCTGTAAATACACAGACACACACAGACACAGATACACAGATACACACAC
>JBBPBX010077913.1:0-11240 GCA_038048925.1 Garcialebias charrua | reverse complement strand
TTCCATGGCAACTCGAATCTAACATCAGGGATTAGATTATCCCTGAAAACAGATTTGAAAAGCGTCTGCTCTTCCAGGTCAGGTTCCATCATGTCACCTATATACGCCTTCAAAATTCTGGCAAAGAAAAAATATGGATGTTCATCGTTTCTCTGCAAGACATTTCGGGCAGCTGAGTAGTCACCACACAATGAGAAAGATTTTTCCTCTGTGCAAGGTGCAGGGGGAGCAAGTTCATGGCTCCGGGGTTCCTCTTGGTACCCTCTGATGTATGGGTCTTCTAGAGGCACATACTGTATGAGCCTTGGACGCGTACCGTCTTGAACTTCCATCTTTAACTTGACTTTTTGTGAAAATCAATAAGACAGTTCGAATTTTAATGTGTGCAAATAAATCTCCACTTTTAATGCAGCACTGAGTCAATCAAACTAATCAGCTGTCTGGTTTAAGTGTTTCACTGTGTAATAAGTATTTCTATTCATAGGTACCTTCTTCAGGTTTTACCCTCAAATGAATTGTAAAAGTTAAATGCCTTTTTGCAGTGTTAACTTTAAAATATAACTTATTTTTCAACAACAGTTACTAACTAACCCAAGCATGACGTCCGTTTTACTTACTCAAACACTATTTAAAAGATTCGAAATAAATACATTGTTCACACTAAAATGTACCCAGAATGCTGCTCCATTATGCCTTAAAAAAGATGTATTGCAGTTTGGCTAAACTGTTTTCAGGAGTGAAAAATGGATTACCTGTTTATTTTAAATATTTTTTATCTAAAATAAACTGGAGGTGTTTGTGTGCTTAGCATAACATGACAGATGGCATTCCAAATAAAAATCAGTGACTTTTATCAATTTGTTGTCTGTTGACATCCTCAAAGTTGTTCTGCTATCTTTGTTTTGATTTTTTGTGAAAATCAAGTCAGCAGATGCTTTCTGTTTATTTTAAATTTTGTATTTAAAATAAACTGGAGTCATTAATTTTACACAGAAAAACGTTAAAAATGCAATTTTTAACTAAAAGTGTACAGTGTACACCAATTCTGTTTAAAATTCAGAGATGTGAAGAGCTTAATGTGGAAATTCTCTGTTCTCCATCATTTTTTTAACTTATTTTATTTAATCTGAAAATCAAATAAAAGATGCTTTTTGAGTGTTATTTCAAATCTCTTCAGTATTTAAAATGAGCATCAATTGTTCGTCTGTACCTCTGTTATTCAAAAATTCTTTATTTAAAATAAACAGGATTTTTTGTTTGTGTACAGAACAATTTTAAAGCTGGTAATTTTTACCATAAAAATTGCTGACTTTATGAGGTGTTGAGAGAAAACTCATCTATTAACGTCCAGCAGGGGGCAGCGTCGAGTATGTTATCACGAAGCGACTGAGTTTAAATCAGTACATGGAAAGAAAACAACCTATTAGGGTTAGTTTTCAGTAAGAACGTGATAATTGCTCGAACCGCGTTCTTGTCAGAGACAAGTTTATGTTGCTAGACAGGGTTGATGGCTTCAGATGAGTGTTTAAGTGTGTGTTCGTGTGTGAACGAGTGTGAACCAGCGAGTGTGACCTGTCACTCAAAGTGCGGCACCTGGAAGTGACGACAAAAATGGGCGGGTCAACGCAGCGTGCGTAGCGCGTCACCAGCTTCTTACGTGAGCGAGGCGGAGCTCGCTACAACATACGTGACGTCAACAAATCAATCACAGCATATGTAGTTCATTCTCCAAGCATTAATGGCGAATGTAGTTTCTACCTTCGACCAATGTAGCGCCGGAAATGACGACAAAGTGGGCTGGTCGCAACGGCGTGCGACGTGATTGACGGCTCACAACAGCGAATCAGCGTTCGCCACAAGAGTGATTGACAGCACACAGCACTCGTATCATCCAATCACAGCTCATAAACAAACATGTAGAACACGTTGCTTAACGTTAGCTTGCACAGCAGACCACAACTTCATAGACTCTTAAAAACAACTCAAACGCTACAATTTAACTTCCCAAAATGCTGAAACATGCGGCGCACATCTAGACAGGCCAACTTAGTCACGCTCAGTAACCCAGCACTGCAGCTGTTGAACAAACACGGACTCTCTCGGAGTCACTTCAAGGTCGGTTCCGTCCACGTTAAAGGAGCAGAACTCGGGTTTCACGAACCACTAACCGACACGTTCTAACAGTATATGCTGCTTCGACCTTCTTTAAAATGTAAAATACCACAACAGCAATCTTGTAGATGTTAAATTAGCTTCCAGGGCAGGCAGTTTGACTCGGCGATCAAACAACAAAGTTCTGTACCGGAGTGTGTGCTTGAACTGGGTCGAAGCCGAACCAGAACTCCCACAGACAACTGGCTGACAAAAACTTCACCTGAATGCTTCCAACAGCGTGTAACAGAGTTGAAACCAATAATAATTTCTCAGCTTTAAATGACAAAAACATGCAGAACCTGCTTGTATCGACACTTCCAGCCAAAATTATTATCCTCAGAGTTTAAAACTTGGATTCCATTATGCAAACATGACGTTACAAGTTCATGACTGAGACCACAGATTTATCAATAAACTTTCAGAAGCCGATACGAGGCCACCAGATGTAAGGGGTTAAAGGGGGTCAGTTTAATACTGACCTCCTTTTTACCTTAATTTACTTATTCAGATTGAATAGTAATTTCACGGATTCTCTTCTTTTTCAGTTTATTCAATATTTCTGTGATCTTTATGATGGATAAATAAACAGAGCCATTAAGTGACAATGGACATTAACTTAGTTTGGTATGCCAGGCGACACTACCATTTATTTAAAATAAATCAACTAAATTAACACCATTACACTTGATTGACATGATTTCACTTTCTTTCAATTCAAATATGTCAGCACACTTAAATTTAACACAACAGACATAAATATTAGATGTTAAGCATATTTAGTCTGTGGGCTCTTTAACTTAAAAAATATAGTTTCCAGCTTAGGTTGAGAGGGAAAAGAAATAGGAGGAAAGATTTAAGAAGGAAATTATCCTGAGCATGAGACCAGAGTGACACTTCTCCTCCGACTTCTGCTAAAATCCAAGTACGTTTTGTAAACAGCCCTTTACCTTTTGACGACAGCCCGGTAAGAGGGAAGACACCAGCCTTCAGATGCACAGAGTCCTTTAGTCCCAGCACGTCCAAAACTGGTTTTAGTTTACGTTTCAGCGTCTCCTGGCTTCCGCGTTGGTCATCAGAGAATATGTCAGCTTCAGGCCTCTGACTTCAAGATAAACTTATTCCAAGAAGGAATAGACAAAGTTCTTGATCTTACGCTTGTTCGAAGTAGACTCATAACAGCCTGTTATCAGTCCTTAGCTGAAGACGCCGGTCGTTAGCTCTTGACCACACGTGTCCAGCTCTTGGGAAAGTTCACATCTCTTTGGAAGTTCCCAGCAACTCTCTGAAGCCTTTACAGCAAAAGCTTAGAACTAGTACTTAAGGAAGGACCAGTCGAGGAGTTCATTTGTCTTATCATACCCAAGGTTAAAGCCAGCAGCAGAGAGAAATGTTTAGGAAAAAAGACAGATAACGCTGGAGCCCTGCTCATGAGACTGTCTCTGAGTTTCTAAACAAAACCGTCCGGTCTCTGTGACCCGAAGGCTTCACCTTTAAACACAGCAGTGAAGACAGTTTAACTCTTGGAGAATGACACAGCTTAAAAGCACACATCATGAAAATGACAAAAGTTATTCTTTTGATCACATTAGGATAAAATCAAAGATAGAAATAGTCTCTTTTGGTGACTATATTTATCAGATTATAGCTAAATGAATGATTTTGTAGTAAATGTCTTGCTTTACTGAGAGGTCAGTAAAGGTCATCACTGGACAGTTCAAAAACCTTAATTTGACCCTGGGTAGGTCCATTACATAGTGAATATGATTAATTAGTTGCCAATGAACAATCCTGAACCTGAATGCTGCCATGTTTAAAACAACAAGAACTTGTCTGACTGCAGCGAATTTTAACATACAGCGTTATTTTCATGTAACAGTACTCTCACGGCCAGATCACTTACATGATGGTATCATGATAGGGAATGGTCTTCATCACACATTGTTCTGCAGATGTTTGTGTCAGAGGAAGTGCAATTTTCTAGACAAGATTATGCTTTTCTGGAGTGGATTAAGATCTGTGAGGAAAAACTTACAAGAAATTATTTCCAGATTTTACGGCCATCAAGGCATGTTTTTCATTCAGCTGGATCAGTTGAGCCTCTTGTCCTCTCGTGCCTTACTCCACAATCATTCAACACATTTTAACTACAGTAACCACTACTATCAGCGCTGACATGTTCAAAATGTTAACTTCAGTGGATATGAAAGTGTTGTGTTTCAAACATTGGTAGAAGAGAGGTGGAGGTGTGGCAGACTGACTGGAACATTACTGAGGATGAGTGAGAAATGACAAAAATGCAAATGAAGTAACAACCACGAAGGTCACAAAAGACAATAATGACACAAAACATAAGTAACAAAACAGATTGTGACACTTGGGATTTGAACACACATATCTGAGTTGTTTCAAGACACAGAAATCCACTTTAGATATGGATTCGCTCTGACTAGCTATAGTTTGTACAATTAATCAGATGTACTGTATAATGTACGTCATTTCTCTATAAGGTAGTTCATATCTACATCAGGTAGTTTTTTTTTTTTACCATTACAACAAAATATCCGAAACTTTCCTTTAAGTAAACTTAGGAGGAATTAAGTCGATAATGAAAACAAAAGTATATTTATTTAAAATCCAGAACAGTCAATACCAAACTTATATGCATTTCTATTTAAATGTAAATCTTGCGTCCGCCTGCTGAATGTGTTTAACGCCCGGCAGGCTGCAGAACGACAAGGACGAACCTGATCATTGATGAACTGCTGACTCACTCATTCATAATTCACACACTGCCTTGAGACACTGGAAATGATTTTAAACTCAACATTTTTTTATGTTTTCACTGCTAAATAAAGTGATAAGATACAGACTAAAACGATGCAATGTTTTTATGTCTATATTCTGTTTTTTTACTTCATTTTGTATGTTGCCTATGTGCTGCCTGTTGTTTGATTGTTTGTACAGCACTTTGGTTGGCCTTGTCGCTGTTTTAAGTGCTCTATAAATAAAATGATAATGGTAATGGTAAAACAACTTAGTTAAAAAAACTTAACTATTTTCCTTTGATTTGTTTAAATAAATGATCTTGTCTTGTTTTTCTCTGCTCCTTGTTTCCTTTACATTTTATTTTTTATTGTTCTTCTCCATTAACTATAGGCAAAACATTTTTAATTCAAGTATGGAAATGTTCTTCTGCACAATGAGCATTCTTCACATGCTGTAAACGTATAAGCGTGTAGTAGAGTTTAAATAATGTTATGTTTGTGGACTATTATCTCTTCAGATAGGTCACAGTGTGATACTTCCACTTTGATATATTTTCTGTCAGATTTATTGCTTAGAAGAAGTCCTTATGTGGAAAACTAAGTCCTTCTCTGTCTTTTCCAAATTCTCTGGAGACCTCAAATCATCCTTTTACTCTTTCAGTTGCTATGGATACCTCCAGCAAGGCAGCTGATTGGAGGCAGCAATAAACTCTGCTTTTTGAAGTCTTTGACAAATTTACCAATGGATGATCTAAAAGACACAATCGATGTTCACACACACACATAAATGTACCTATAAACACACACACACTGGTCTTGGCTGTTATGGTGACAAGCGAACAGAGATGAATGTAATCTCTTTGAGCACAATCCAAAGTCACTGTCATCATCTATCTATCTAAGGCAGCAGAGCAGATGAAGTGTGTGAAATCAATTCTGCATTTAATTAAGGAGCGGGACAGCCGCAGCAGTCCAGCTCCTGAAGCGACGTGCACAGTCCTGCTGCACAGTCCAGGAGGCCAACTTTGTAGCTTAATGTCAGCTAAAGCAAAATACTTCAAAAATTGAGTTATCTGAACAGATTGACTTGTATGTAACAAATAGTAGATGTGTCATAAACAATTTGTTTTGCTCGTTCAGATGCAGATACTTCAAACTTTTTGAATCATCAACTCAAGAGGTTAGTTTACTCACAGAAAATTGACTTTATAAACAAGTTGTGGCACAATATTATCAGGAAAAAAAATGTGTTTAGCATGCAATAAAACAATAGATAATACAGTAAAAGTATCTTTAAAAATTCCAAAATGACTATCCTATGCCAGGCCTGAACCTCACAGACATTTGGGAGTGTCTTGTTGCAACTGAATGGACATTTAATTCAATTCATTAAAATTTTGTTTATTTATATAGTACCAAGTCACAACAGAAGCCATCTCAGGGCACTGAATTAAAAAAATTATATACATAAAAGGCAAGTTATTACTTTATTTATAGGAGTCAGCAGATTGCTTTGAGTCTTAAGACTTTACCATGTGTTATTGCTCTTGTATCGTTCACATAAACCATCTTAACTCAAATAAAAGTTTGAAAAAAAAAATGCTTTATTGGCAAAATATTTTTTAAATGAATGCCACAATAAAACCTGCAGTCTTTATGACTCCTGGGGTCTTTGAGGCAGTTATGGGTTGCAAAGATTAAGTGTAGAACCACTAGACTGAGGAACAGCTTCTACCCTGAGGCTGTTAGACTCATGAATAAATAAATAATAAGAATAATCACTGTGAAAAAAATCACATCATGTTGCTGCTGATCTGTTTCATGTTGCTGCTGATCTGTTTCATGTTGCTGTGTTCATTCGTGCCCATCTGCTCATGTTTGTGCTGCTGTTTGGAGTAATGTTTTCTATGATATTAGTGCTTAGTGTATTTTTAGTTGCTGTTTTTCTTAGTTCATATCTTAGATGTTATTACTGTTCTTCTCTTACATTTTATTGTTGGATGTAACTGGGACCCTGTGTTACATAATCTCGTTTCATGTACCACATGTGGTGCGAATGAGAATAAAGACTCTCTGACTCTGACAAAAGCCGTTAATTGCAACACAGTCTAGTTTTAATTTGCACATTTTTCTATTTTTATTAGAATACTGTAAAAATAAAGACTTGTGTTTTTATTCTCAGTATTATTATTTGTACACGTGCGTTTACAGTTTACACCAAAAACACTATACAGTATACAGGTACATGTCTATGGTTTAGATGCCCTGTGACTTTCTTCATGTGCAGTTTTGGCGCCCTCTAGGGGCGCACCGAAGCAAAGTATCAAAACATATTTTTGGACCAAAGCAAAAAAAACTAAAGGACGTTTCTAAAAATAATAATAATAATTAAAAAAAACTCTAATTTAATGACAGATATTTTTTTCTGCAAGTTTAGATTTTATAAGCTACACTAGAAAATACAGGCAAAAATGTACGCACTTCAGCCGCGGATCTATTGTCGTCCTAAAGTGTTACTACACGGAGGCATTAGTGGTTGCACACTCATCCGGAATAGTCTAACACGCCATTGTGGCGAGAAAAGGAGTTACTTTCACGTTGCTGAGTAGTCATTTAGTGCTAGCTTCTTTAGTTTATCCACCTAAAGTATAAGAATAATCCGACAAACTATCCCGCAATGGCTACAGACTCCTGGGCGCAGGCCGTGGACGAGCAAGAAGCCGCGGCTGAGTCGGTGAGCCTGAAGTGACGCAACTTGAGCTAACCTGTTAGCTTTGGCCTCATCATGTGGCTGTCTGCATGAAAAGTAGCTGCCCGTGTTTATTTTTGTTACACTTTAAATTGTCTTTTATCAGCGCTGTCAGTAAAAACAAGTTAGTACTAACTTAATCACCACAAAATTGTGTTAATCCGAAAACTAAACTGCCGGCTTGACGATGAGTTAGCACACGACGTTAGCAAGCTAATGGACAAAAACAACAATGCCAGACGGCTTTACTGAAAACGTTTGTCACGCTTTTTTCTTACAGATAAGTAACCTTCAAATAAAAGACAAGCCAGAGGAAAATGGTAAGTTCACGCATGTGAAAGGGGCAGCCCTCAAAATTCTGTCAAAATAAGTTTATAGATGTCTCACACAGTTTAATGTGACTACAGTGTAATAATCACTGTCCTGATGCATCCTTAACAATCCAGGTAGATACATCTAACCTAAGTCAGGTCCTCTGGATGGATTCTTCTTTGTTGAAACGTTTAATTTTATATCCCAAAGACTTCTTCAGTCTGAGAAACCACAACAATCTCGGTCTTATAAACTTCACCTTCTCATAGTGGATCAACCAGTTTGCTGGTGACAAACAATGTACTGTATGTTAGGCTGATGATCCTCCTCCTGCATGTGAACAATTAGTTTTGTCTGTCACCAGCAAACTGGTTGATCCACTATGAGAACGTCCTGCTTTGTTGCAGCTCATCAGGGTGAAGAAGTCTTTTGGAGAAAAGACGAAACATAAAAAAAAAAAAAAAGAATCCATCCAGAGGACCTGACCAGTGACACTGACACTGTTAGACTAATTGTCACTGTTTGCAGGCACGGTGCCTAACGCTGCTGACTCCACGGTGCCTAACGCTGCTGACTCCACTAGTGATGCTGCAAAATCAACTGACTCCACTAGTGATGCTGCAAAATCAACTGACTCCACTAGTGATGCTGCAAAATCAGAACCTGAAGCAGAAAGCAAACCTACAGATGACGACGACAAAGGTACAGTTTATATGAGCTTCCTAATGTTTCTGAGTTGTCCCACACGTGTATGCTTACCGGTAGTTGTTTTTTGTGCCACATAATTGGCACTGCTTATCAGAGTGTAAAGCTCAAATTAAAACTCAGAGCTCTGACAATCTTTAAGATCAAGACAAAAACTTTTTGGCTCTAATTTGAGTTTCTAAAAATGTCACTAAGATTACAATTTAAAAATGCTTATTAGTCCTACCTACCGGTATTTATCAAACTTACTTCTATTCTATAAACCTTCCAAATCCATCATCTGGAGGAAGTCTTCTGATTTTATGCAAAGTTAGAATTAAATCTCACAGAGGGGCAATAATTCTGGTCACAACTCGTTTTATTTGTTCTTTCTGGCTTATTTACCAGTACTATAATGTGTTGTTGTTGTTGTTGTTGTTGTTGTTGTTGTTGTTGTTGTTGTTGTTGTTGTTGTTGTTGTTGTTGTTGTTGTTGTGTTTTTCCCCCCACATATTTCAGTGGAAGGGAATACATTTACCATCTTATTCTAGCTTGGTCATTTATTTATTCTCATTTTTTATTTGTATTTTGGTTTCATTAGCTTTGTTTTTAAGTAAAGTAGTCGCTACTTCGCAGTTCGTTTTTCGCAGACTCGCTACTTCGCAGTTTTTCAAAGTAAGATTGGACATGACACACAATTGGCTGACTGATGAATGAGCTGCACGATCGGCATGGAATTTTTATTTAAAATAAATTATTTTTAATTATTTAGCACCTGTGTGCAGCCCACAGCTGCAGGAGAAGTTTCCTCCTGTAGCATGTCATGATCTCTGCTCTGTTCGGGGAAGTGGGCGTGACCGAGAGTGCTGGCAGGTGGCAGAGAGCTGATATCCTGACATTCTGTGCTCTTTTAGACCGTTTAGAAACATTGTTTAAAAATATTGCAAGAGTGTCGGAAGTGTTTAAGATACTAAAATAAACTACTACTTGTACTACTATTCCTACTTCGCAGTTTTTCACTTATCACGGGGCTTCAGGGTACGGATCCCCCACAATAAATGAGGGGTTACTGTATTTAAAGTGTGTGTGACATAATGTTGGAACCATGCATAAAGTGGCAGAGTAGCTACTCAGCTTTGATTTTTTTTGTACACAGATGCTTCGAATAAT
Source organism: Garcialebias charrua (assembly GCA_038048925.1). Taxonomy (NCBI): domain Eukaryota; kingdom Metazoa; phylum Chordata; class Actinopteri; order Cyprinodontiformes; family Rivulidae; genus Garcialebias; species Garcialebias charrua. The sequence goes on along the minus strand of JBBPBX010077913.1, from coordinate 1,406 downwards.
TAATATATAAAAGTATTTTTTAATAAAATAGTTCTCTGCAGTGCGTCGCAGTTTTCGGGTGGAGAAAGGAGGGGTCAAATGCCAACGCAGTTTATGATACAATCGCCAGAACGCACATTGTAAATAACAAACAGCAGTGATTTTATAAACCGAGGAATTACGCAATTTAAGTGAAGATTTGAGCGATTTGTCTTAAGTTTGGGAAGCCGAAGTTAGTTTGAGTGATGAACAAGAAACAGCTGGTTCTAATGTACCGGTAGGTCTGCAGCCGTATTTATTTGAGCCTTACCATTCAGGAAGCGAGGGGGCTCCGAGGGGGGGGCAGCTTTGTTTATTCCATTCTTGACGAAGTTTTACTTCTTTTGGGAAAGTGAAAAGGCTCACTTGTTCACTGGCGATGTTAGAACACCCAAATACGACACAATGTACCGGCATTTTTCAAGTTATACAAAAAAAATAGGCGATCTTGAACACAATTAAATTGCGTTCTAATGGCACGCGCAGACTGACATTCTTGCCCCTACGCCACAGACGTCGCATGCGTAAGTACCCGGATGTCCCGTGACGAAACACGGCGCCAATTTTAAAATAACTTAGAAACAAAATTTCATTGATTTATCATTTTGCTTGTAAAAATGAACATAGGTGAATGATACAACATACCGGTATATATGTTGTGCCACTTTATGCATAGTTCCAAAATCCTGTCACACACACTTTAAACTCAATGCTTTTGCCATTCAAATCTATATACAGTACATTTTATACTTTTTATTTTTTACAAACAACCGTGTTTCCTTAGTAACTAATGAAATTGTTTCCAGTTTCTTCATAGCACACTCGCCATTGTAAATTATTTTACAACTTTTTACAGTTGTAAATCTTTTTTACCTGTATCAGTTTTGTTTTGTTTTTGTAAAGCACATTTTTACCATTTACTAGATGTAAAGTGCTTTATGAATAAAGTTTGAGTACAGGTAAGTGATTGATGACATGTCTTTCAGAGGATAAAGCAGCGCAGTCACTGCTGAATAAGCTGATACGGAATAATCTTGTTAATACAACGAATCAAGTGGAAGTTCTTCAGAAGGACCCCAACTCTCCACTTTACTCTGTGAAGTCCTTTGAAGAATTACGGCTGTAAGTGACTCTTCTGTCTTGTTTGGTGGTCTACAATAAACAGAAATACATTTTTAAAATTTGAATAGATTGTCTAAAATTGCATATAAAACACTTCAAATTTCCAATTTAGATGCAGTGCAGTAATGCAAAAAAGGCTAATGGGATCCTAAGGGTTAATGTGTGTACCTATTTACACAATTTGAAGATTGTCATTATTCCTCTTAGGTTATTTTGATAAGACCAAAAACATGCTTATTAGGCTGATTGGTAACTAAATTGTCTCT
>JBBPBX010077912.1:5751-16757 GCA_038048925.1 Garcialebias charrua | reverse complement strand
GTTCGTTCGGAACCATTTTGGGTCTCTTAAAGAGTGAACACCTACCTTTTGTGGTTCGTTGCTTGTCTCAGATTCTTCAATCTGAGGTGCTTTAGGAGCGGGGCTCCCTTTAAACCATTGTGAGTCACTGTTCCAGCTGGCACCAACCTTTCGTTGTTTGTCAGTTTTAAAATCTTGTTTATTCTTGCTTGCATTATCCAACCTTTCTAACAACCGACGTATGTTCTCCATCTCCTCTGAGGTCAGAGGGCCTTTGATACGACAGCGTTTATTCTCGCTTTCTATAGGAGAGAGAACCTCTTCTATTTTTAGCGACTGGGATACGACCTTTTGACCTGGGCACACCTCAGAGGGTGTTTTGCTTTGCATGTGAGCCTCAAAAGCAGTTACAGCACCCTGTATAATTTCATCCAAAGATGTTACTTCTAATTGACACCAGGTGTACAATGGCAACTTGAATCTAATATCAGAGATTAGATTATTTCTGAAAACAGATTTGAAAAGCGTCTGCTCTTCAAGTCCCGGTTCCTTTATGTCGCCTGAATACGCCTTGAAAATTCTGTCAAAGAAATGCAAAGGATGTTCATCTTTTTTCTGCAAGACATTTCGGGCAGCTAAGTAGTCACCACACAATGAGAGAGATTTTCTCTCTGTGCGAGGTGCAGGGGGAGCAGGTCCTCGACTTTGGGGTCCCTCTTCGGATCCTTTGACGTATGAGTCTACTAGAGGCACATACTGTATGAGCCTTGGACGCGCACCTTCTTGAATTTCCATCTTTGTTTTGATTTTTTGTGAAAATCAATAAGACAGTTCGTATTTTAATGTGTGCAAATAAATCTTCACTTTTAATGTAGCACTGAGTCAATCAAACTAACCAGCTGTGTGGTATAAGTGTTTCACCGTGTAATAAGTATTTCTATTCATAGGTACCTTCTTTCAGGACTTACCCTTAATGAACCTGTAAAAGTTAAATGCAAGCAGTGTTAACTTTAAATATAACTTATTTTTTAACAACAGTTACTAACTAACACAAGCATGATTTTCGTTTTACTTACTCAAACACTTTTTAAAAGATTTGAAATAAATGCAATATTCACACTAAAATGTTCCCAGGAAGCTGCTCCTGCCTTAAAAAGATGTATTGCAGTTTGGCTAAACTGTTTTGCTGTATTTTGACAGTTATCAGGAGTGAAAATAGGATCTCTTGTTTGTTATTTTAAATATTTTTTTATTTAAAATAAACTGGAGTTTTTGTATGCTCAACATAACATTACAGATGTTTTAAAATAAATGCAGAGGGTTTAGCATCTATTCTGTGTAAATGTTTCTTGTTCTCATACTTTTAACCAGCAGATTGCAGGTTTTTAAAGCTTAAATTACCACAATGTGACTGTAATTACTCATTCTGGCCGCTAAAGCGGCGCTGTTGGTGTCATGATTCCATGTCATGATCCACGTTCTGTCTGTTTGTCATGTCATGTTCACAGTAAACACATCATTGTTCCCTCCTCCCACATGCCCAATGCCTCATTAACGATCATTGCACTCACCTGTTTGTTCCTGTATTTAAGCCCCACGTCCACAGTCATTCCTTGCCAGATTTATGAACGGTTTTGCCTAGTAGTTATCCAGCGCCCATGTCTTGTCCTGTCTTGCCTGCTACGACTCTGTTTTGGTTTTTTGGTCTCACGTCTCTCGCCTCAGCCCCTATTGGTACTGTCTCGGACTCTGCTTCCCTGGTTTTGACTCCTGCACTCGCTACTGGACTTCGCCCTCCTGCCTCTCTCCTTGTCGGACCTGTTCAGCCATCTGCCTCACGGAAACGAACCCAAGACTGCCTTTCACGACCACGAGTAAAGCCTGCCTCTTTCAACATTATTCGCCTCTCTGCCAACCTGTGTATGATCTCGCTTCGAACCAAGGAAAACCCCCTTCGTGTGAAAGTCCGCACGAAGCATCAACGTAAACAAGGAAGTAAAGCCGGACTACGTCACTACCGGCCTACGTCATCAAGGAATTCCCTTCCGATCAAAAACAGCCTAAAAAGGTTAGTGTTTTTATTAAAGATAAAAACATCTACCTGTTCAAATCCTGTCACTAATATTATAATCTCTTGTGCAGAACTCAAGTTACCGGTGACGATCAGGACCCATTCCAGCTTCCTGTTTCTCAATAAAATTGTTAAAACTTTTCCAGTGTTCAGTTTATTAGTGAAACTCAAAAACTCAGTCATGACAGTTGGCTCTAAGGCCGCATTGACTACCTTTTAGCATTTAGCCGTAGCTTTAAACTAAATCGGATAAACGTCAACTTTTGGGATGAGTTATAGCCTGGATGTGACAATCGCCTAAACAAACGTTCATTTAAGAAACGAATGGATTTGTTTAAAATGTTTAGAACAAGTTCTGTGAACTTTTAGATATAAAAAGAAACGATCTTTTTCCTTTTTTTCTCTATCTGGGTACGTCACTTCCGTTGACGTGTCGTACGTGTTGCATTTAGGGACGTGCGTGCAGTCGGACGTTTGAGTTCTACCGACGTCTAAACGCTCTAAAACCCCTTTAAATATCCCAAAACACCGCGGTTAAACAGTTTCTGACGATATTTTATGCCTAAAAACGAAACAAGCCAGATAATCTGTCAGAATTGTGTGAACAAAACTGAAATTTGACGATCAACTGCGTATCACGTGATCACCTTGAACCAACCACAGCATGACAACAGATGTTATGAATGTATATAGCTTATCAAACCTAGACTCTTATTCAACTCATAAAACGCTAAAATTCACCCCAAAAATTCCGTGAACGAATCGTTTCACAACAGAACAGTTTTACCAAGCTGCGCCTAGTAAAAATAGCAAGATAAATGTCGCCAACACGGACTTTTTCCGTACAGCAACACGTCAGAGCTAAATGGACCGGGACCAGAACCTCGATCCGACAGCTTCAGACTACAAGATGCTATTATTCCTGCTTGAAATGTAACGATACCACTCGACAGCAACTTTCCAGATGTAATGAATTGAGTTTATTAGGCCAGTTTGACACGGCGGTCAAACGTAGATGCGCTTTTATCTGTGACACGTCAGCAAAGAGTCCAAACGACTCAGAACCAGAACCACACAGCAACATCAAATTTTAACCCAAAAACTTCAACAAACGTTTACAAGTTGAGTAAAGACAATTCCTCAGCTTCAAGTGACATTAACCAGCAGTTTCCTGCAGCCATGACACACTTTCCCAGCCAAAAAACTATCGTTTTCAGAGTCTAAAAACTTGGACAAAATTATGCCAACATTCAAAGTACAGAAATATTAAATATTAAACTTTTCAGAGACCTGTTCACGGGCCACCAATGTAGTAATATAGGAAGGGGTCAGTTTACTGACTTACCTATATTTTAGATGTATAAATTGGCAGGGTTTAGACTGACACAAAAATACATCATTAATTAAACGGGTTCTCTCTTTTTCAGCTTAATACCAATAATTCTATACCTTGACCAGATGTAATTCACAGGAAACGTTAAACTTATGTTGGCACAGCAGGACTGGACCATTTATTTAACATAATTGTAAATTACATCACACATTTGTACATGATTGGTTGATTATTTTTCCTATAATTAACTTCAGCACAGATGAAATATAGGAACAACAGAACAAGTGAAGGATGATATTTTACTCATTTCTGCAGGTACATTAACTTAGTTTCTGGCTTAGGAAGATAAAGGTTTAGGAGGAAGGAAATGGAGGAAAAGAAGTTAAGAGTCAGGGAGTTATCTTGATGTGTTTAACCAGAAGCATGGCAGTTCTCCGGCCGAACTCGGCTACACGTTGGTACCCTTGGCAAAGCATTTGACGACTTTTACCTCATGAAGATGGTCAGTCTCCCTCGGTCCAGTTTGGTCAGTTCGTTTACCGTTCTCAGCGTCTCCAGACGTGCGCCTTGACTCGAACCGAAAGTAACGGCAGCTCCTGGTGCTGTTGTTCAAGATAAGACGTTCCTTAAAGGAATGTCAATAAAAGAGAGCTTTTCAGCTGTTGAAGATGGCTTATAACTTGGCATGTTATAAGTCTTTAACTGAATGACATGGTCATTAGCGTGTTGACCAGACGATCATCAGTTCTTTGGGGAACCTCATAGCTCGAGGTCCTCAGCAAACTCCGTCAGTTCCAGCAAAAGCTTAGAACTTTAAGGAACTTTAAGTACAGTTTCAATGTCACAAACTTTACCCCATCAAAGTTGACTATCTTTAAATAAGAGAGCTTATGTCACATTTAGTAAGATAAAGCATTACTAAAATAGTTTTGTTTATTATAATTTGTATTATTTACGATGCAAATAACTTCTAAATACACATCATTACATAGGTCTACCAGATCATTTGTAATAAATGAGCAAAACGTGAAGAATGTTTTATTGCCAAAAAATTCTGAGCCATTTGTTTACATTTGAACATTAGCCAATACAATTCAGTCTCCTACATTAATGCCCAAACAATCATTTAATAGTCTATATTTTGACAACTATTTTGGCTTTCAAATCAACATGTCATTTGCATTATTCAGCTATAACAGTAGGACAGGTGAGGTGAATAGCTGCCAATTTTGGTAACACACAATGTTCTGCTGTGAAATCTTGGCATTTTTATCAATATTACTTTGACACTTACCCCTTATCTAAACATTTCTGCACACAAATAACATCCCTCCATTTAGAGATGGTAAGAGGAGGTCTCAGATTTCAACTTTTAAAAACTTATAATGCAGCTTTAGGACTGATACCCAGCCAGTTTCACATCAGATGGGACCAGAGGGGCCACATCTGTGAACTAGATTAGCAAAGACCTTAACAAACCCCTGTGAGGTGTGATAGGCAACTTTGTATATGTATGTGTGTATCTTATCTCAGCTTTACAACCTGAACCCCACACTCCCCGCTCTTTGAATTGAGAAAGCTCCTTGGATGAGAAGTGAAACGTCTTCTGTTACCAATAAAGTCCAGCTGTTTGTGTCTTGGACTATTTTGAACAGACTAGTCAGAACTGTTTTGGAGGCAAAAGAGGAACCTCTTTAATATTAGGCCAGTAGTTATTATAATATGGCTGATTTGTATACAGGTCCTTCTAAAAAATTTTAGCATATTGTGATAAAGGTCATTATTTTCCATAATGTAATGATAAAAATGAAACTTTCATATACAGGTAGTCCTCGACTTACGGCGATTCGGTGTTACGAACGCATCTTATTAATAAAAATATAAAATTAAATTAAAAATAGTTTTAAAAAATCTTATTTGTTTAAATGTTCTTGATTTTATGTGTACAGCACTTTGTTGCGGCTGTGGTTGTTTTAAATGGCTTTATAAATGAAGTACAGGTAGTCCCCGACTTACGAGCGCTCTTACATACGAGGTCTCGGACTTACGAGCTGGCGAAAGAGAAGTAAATTTGTAAAAAATACAGCACTTTTTTGTGTTTTTACATGAAAGTGTGTTAGCTAACCGTTTGGAAACACATTTCCGACCAGGTTTATGAACTAATGTGAACGTTTTTGATGAAAAACGAGTGTTCGTAGTAGCGCTAGCATAAATGTTCCAACTTACGAGCGAAAATCCGGACATACGAGAACATGTGCTTCGTGTTCCAACTTACGAATTTTCGTGTTACGAGCAACTCGCAGGAACGGAACTCGCTCGTAAGTCGGGGACTACCTGTATTATTATTATTATTATTTAGAAGCCGATTTACGCAGTTTCCGGCAGTGTCCGTCAGTTTTCGGCAGTGTGTCCGCCAGCTTTTGGTTAGCTTCGGCATCGACAGCCGGCTTTGGAGGACCGTGTGTCCGATCAGAGGTTGCCTCAAATGGATAAATGAGCTGGAAACGCTCAGTGAACTCTGTGGACGTCTCAGGCCCGGAGCAGCAGCCGCCAATCGCTCCGCCGCGCCGCATCCCACCACGCCGGCCGACAACACCAGCTCACCGCGGGAACACCGAGCTAACATGCTAACGCGGAGAAACGTCCAGTAAGTTATTAACTCTTTTTCCCTTCATTATGGCTCCAAATGTATGGAGCTAACATGCTAACAGTCCTTCCTGTAAACAGTTTGGACCGTGTGAAGCAGCTGAAAGCTGCAGAGCTCGGACGTGCAACGAGCTAACATGCTAACAGGCTTCACCAGCTCCCAGTAAGAAATTAACTATTTTTTTTCTTTCATTATGGCTCCAAATGAACTGTGTGTTTTTTGTACTGTGTTAGGATAGGCGAAGTGCTTGGTAACTGTACAGTACTGTACATGTACGTGTATAAGTGGCAACTAGTGTGTTTTCCGACTTACGGCAAGTTTCGACATGCAAACGGCCGTAGGAACGGAACTGCGACGTAACTCGAGGACTACCTGTATTTTAGATTCATTGCACACCAACTGAAATATTTCAGGTCTTTTATAGTTTTAATACTGATGATTTTGGCATTCAGCTCATGAAAACCCAAAATTCATGTCTCAAAAAATTAGCATATTTCATCCAACCAATAAAAGAAAAGTGTTTTTAATACCAAAAAAAGTCAACCTTAAAATAATTATGTTCAGTCATGCACTCAATACAGTACAGTACTTGGTCAGGAATCCTTTTGCAGAAATGACTGCTTCAATGCGGCGTGGCATGGAGGCAATCAGCCTGTGGCATTGCTGAGGTGTTATGGAGGCCCAGGTGCTTCGATAGCAGCCTTAAAGGTCCACTGACATGATTTTTTTACTATTCATAAAATTGCTCAATATATATATATATATATATAATATTATATATTATATATATATATATATATATATATATATTATCATTTAAATATGTTCGTTTTTGCAAACAAAATGATAAATCACTTTAATTTTGCTTTAAAAGTGATTTTGAACTTCAAGCCGTGTTTAATCATGGGAAATCCGATTACACACGAACGCACCATCTGTGACGTAGTGAGAGGCAGAGGGCTCTGGTCTCTTTAATAGCGGACAATTTAAAACCCGACGAATTTATCAATCTATGTGAAGATTTGAGCTATTTGTCTTCATTTTGGGAAGCAGAAAATAGTTTGGGTGATGGAACAAGAAACAACAGGATCTAATTTAGGTCTGATGCTGTATCAGACTTACCTTCATGTCGAGCTGCTCACACGCGCGCACTGTGACAAGCCCAGAGCTCTGCCTCACACTCTGCACACTACGTCACAGATGGTGCGTTCGCGTGTAATCGGATTTCCCATGATTAAACACGGCTTGAAGTTCAAAATCACTTTTAAAGCAAAATTAAAGTGATTTATCATTTTGTTTGCAAAATCGAACATATTTAAATGATAAAAGATATATATTTTGAGCAATTTTATGAAAATTTATAAATCATGTCAGTGGGGCTTTAAGCTCATCCAGAGTGTTGGGTCTTGCGTCTCTCAACTTTCTCTTCACAATATCCCACAGATTCTCTATGGGGTTCAGGTCAGGAGAGTAGGAGGGTAGACATAAACAAAGAAACATGCGTCAGCAGATGCAGGTGCATGTGAACAAGCCATGTAATTTGTTTTGAGAACAGATTCATTGTTTTTAGAAAGGACGGGAGACAGAAAGCAAATTATGTCTGGAACTTTTCCTTCGTTCCAAAAACACTTCAAACAAATACGACGGATTGTTCAGTCAACTTTAAGACAGTTATTCTGCACAGAGCAGACAGTTTAGAGCAAGATCATTCTAAGATGTTCTCTTAACTTTGGCATATTTAAAATATACCAGCTTAGTAAAATCATCATTAAATGACAAAAATATACTGTTGATCAATTCTGAATTAACACACATTAAAGAGAAAGTTCAATCTGATTAATTAGTGTCCATTAATTCATAATAATTGTAAAAAATAAAAGTGTCCATTTGTCTCCTTGAGAGTTTCAAGAAGGTGTAACACTGAGAGTTTCAAAGAGATGCAGAGAGGTGTACTTGAAGGTCAAGACAGAAGGCCTGTATCACTACATGAGACCAACAAAGTTTCAGAAGTACATAAAAAAGCCTTATCCCCTTTGCAAAGTTTCACTGTCTGTGTTAACACAATTCTCTTGTTTATCTTGTGTGGTTTTTTTATTAAGGTAACAGGGGTTTAAAATCCCCATCATTATGGTGCCGAAACCCATTCTCCCCATACCTGCTCCTGATGACCTCCAAACAGAGCGCGCTGCGAGGCACGGTAAATATGACAGAAAGTCCAGTTGGTTTCTCTCTGGCCAGCGTCCTCTGTCCATTGGTGCGGTCAAGGTTGGATTGGCGGAGATTTCCAGACACCGCACAGGTCAACAAGAAAGTGAGTGTGAAAAAGTGTTTGTTGATACGTCGTTTTTAAAACAATTTGAGTACAGTGACAGGAACTAGTTCACCCTGAGCCGAGGACTTGAAATTTGGATTGAGGTGTCTGTTTTTCTAGAACTAGATGTTAATGCGCACACGCTGGTTGGTAGAACCAAGATATTCTGTGATTCATAAGTGAGGACGGTCAATTATGCCAAGATCGAACATGTGAGGCTGACCCGTCAATATCTTTCATTGGACGTTTAGTGAGTCCGGCCAGGCAAGAAGAGAAATTAAGGGAAGAACGTTTATCTTTTTATGACGCGTCGTTCTGTGTTTGTTTTTTAAAAAAAGAAGACATTTTTAGTCCTTTTTTTACGTGTACCCAATGTTTGTGTTTGTGGAGCGCTGCAACCTTTTTCTTTCTCCCATTTTCCTCTGTGGGCAACTGGGCACTCCTAGTCTGTTATCTGTGGGCCTTTCTCCCCCCCCCACCCCCCACCCATGCTGAACCTGCCTGCAGCAGCTTTCTGTGTCTGACTGTAATTGTTTTGGTTTTGACTGCAACCTGGTCTCTGAGAGTGAATGCGAGTACCGGTACCTTGGTTTTTGTTTTTGAGAAATTTCTATTTTGGAAGTTAGGTGTAAGTGATCTCACTGGATCTAAACGTTTCTAGTTTGATATTCATTTGCTCACATATATTAATAAATACTGTACACAAAAGTTTGTCTGTCTAAAGGTTCACAACCTTGAACAGTGCAGCTGCGTTTGCACCTCCTCCAGATACAGCTTGGAAGAACACCTCCCACCACCCATCCTGTAACCCCCCACCCACATACCCCCACCATTGTGATTGCCAACTTGAATTGGGTTTACTACAGAAGTTAATTGTAGATGTCCAACCATTCATTACTTTTGCAGGTTTACAAAAAAATAATTTAGTGGATCATGAGTTATTTTTTGTCCTCTTGGCTGCTGACACTGGCTCTCCCTCCATCCTTGTCCTCCTTGGCCTCACTGCAGCCTTCGACACTGTGGACCATAGTGTCCTCCTCCACCGTCTTCATGTGGAGGTCGGTCTCTGCGACATCGTCCTGGACTGGTTCAAATCTTTCCTCTCCAATAGAGGAAATGTGCATGCGTGGGTTTCCTCCGGGTACTCCGGTTTCCTCCCACAGACCAAAAAACATGCTTGTTAGGCTGATTTGGTGACTCTAAATTGACCCTAGGTGTGAGTGTGAGAGTGGATGGTTGTTTGGTGTGAGTGAGACAGGTCCCTCTTGTAAATAAGTCCCCGTGACTCAACGAGGCTAGCCTGTATAAATAAAGGTTGAATGAATGAATTGAATGAATTGAATGAATGAATAGGCTGGAATGTGTTAGTCTTGGCAACGCCACGTCCCAGACAGTCTGTGTCTCCTGTGGTGTCCCTCAGGGGTCGGTTCTGGGGCCCCTGCTGTTTTCCCTTTACATGCTGCCTTTAGGTCAAATTATTAATCAGTTCAACATTTCTTTTCACTGTTATGCCGACGATACACAGCTTTACATCAGGACTGGAGCATCCTCATCTTCCACCTTGTCATCTCCATCTTCACTCACTGCCCTCTCTGCCTGCCTGGAGGCAATTAGGGCATGGATGAATCAGAACTTTCTTCAATTAAACTGCTCCAAGACTGAGGCCATACTGATTGGCACCCCTCACCAGGTACAAACATCTCCTATAACAACACTTTCCTTTTCTGGACAAGACATCCCCCTCTCCACCTCTGTTACTAATCTTGGAATAAAAATGGACTCCAATCTTACATTTGAAAATCACATTAAGCTTCTGTTTAAAACTTGCTTCTTCCATCTTCGAAACATCTCCAGACTTCGCCCATCCCTAACTTTTTCCGATGCTGAGAAGCTCGTCCATGCTTTTGTCTCCTCCAGGCTCGACTACTGCAACTCCCTGTTTATTGGAATCCCTGGCAAAAACCTTCAGAAACTTCAATATATTCAAAACAGTGCAGCAAGGATCTTGTTGAGAGTTCGTAAATTTGAACATATTACGCCCATTCTCCATAACCTTCATTGGCTTCCTGTCGCCTACAGAATTCAGTACAAAACTGCTCTCATTACACATCAATGCTTACATGGAGCTTCACCAGATTATCTGAAGGATATTCTTATTCCATACTCATCCACCCGGTCGCTGCGGTCACAGAACAGTAATCTCCTTCACATTCCGAGAACCAAATTAAGGACCATGGGAGACCGGGCTTTCAGTGTGGCTGCCCCCCGCCTGTGGAACTCTCTTCCTGACTGTCTGAGAGCCCCACAGTCTGTGGTTGACTTTAAGAGCGGCTTGAAGACCTTTCTTTTCAACCGAGCATACTCTACCTCCTCATGATTCTACTTTTGATCTTAGTTGATACTGTTATTGATTTTACTTGTTTTATTGACATTTAATTCTGTTGTACTTTGTAGCACTTTGAGATTTTCATTAATGAAAAGTGAGTTATAAATTGAATTCATTATTATTATTATTATTATTATTATTTTGCTAAGTGACAAAACACAAACAGAAAAACATATTTCGGCTGTTTTACCCTTCATTATAAAATACTTAGTTTCAGAGCAGAAACTAAGAGAACCCCCCTCCCCACTTCCCCCATCACCCCTCCCCCCACCACACCGC